>JAPYZN010000437.1:0-32452 GCA_030522865.1 Psyttalia lounsburyi | reverse complement strand
CTAAATTTAATGGTACAATTAGGTACATTTCGGGTACAATTCAATGCAATTGGATTTTTTCTATTTCGACTTACTCGGACTCCAAGTTCACAGAGCTGGTAATTCAATATCTTTTTGAATGTATGCATTTTTCACGGCGAATGGGGGGAAATAGATGGGAGGATTATGCATGCACCGGTGAACAGCTGCAACAGTTCAAATGAGAGACAATGGGAGAGACTGGCAACAAATTATTTAAACATTAAATGATAAAAATGAATCATGTCGTTTTAAAAAATAAATCTCCAAAATTATAATGAGGATGTAAACTCCTATCGTTTAAGAGAAATCCCGGAAAAAATATTCAAATAATGGTGAGATACTTTACATAGGACAGAGGGTAAGTGAGATAAATCATTGCGATACCAAACGCGAATTAATTCACTTATTTGCGCGGAGAAACTGCTGGGAAAAGTTTCAATCACAAAACTTCGGGCTATTTGTCGAGAAATCTTGCAGTTGTTACAGACAGTTGGATGACAAGGTTCTCGGAGATTTCCTTATTGTCTTATGGCTTGTCTTCCAACTGGAGAAGACGCACTTGGAAGTGCTCAAGAAGTTGTTACGAAGATATTGTCTTTATGTTGGAAGTAGTTTATCCTCATGTGGAGAATTGCCATCCAATAATGTAACGCGAGGTGTAATCATGTCAACGACGAGGAAATCATTTTTAGGTTTTTAAATATTTTCTGAATTCATTCGAATTTGTAAATCCTCGAGACCTCTCTCATTTCTTTAATTAAAAAAATGATGAAATAATTAGGGAGAAGAATGAGGCTGTCCTAAATCTTGTTGTACTACTCGCTTCCCCAAATTGACATCAGTCAGACTAATTACTTAATTGAGGAATTAATTATGTGGTTACGAATTTGTTAAACTTCTTGACTAAATTGTTGGTCGATAGAACAACTTTTAATTTGGAATTTCAATTAATAATTGATTTAACAATTGGGAAAATGTGGAGTAATATTTTTAATTGGTTTTTCATTGGTGTAAATTTAAATTTAAGGGAATTTATTTTTCTCTCACTCAGTGAAGAGCAGAATGATACCTTAGGTCTGTATAATAAATAAATAAATAAATAAATAAAATTTTCAAGTTCCACCTATAAAAATTGAAACCCGGAGATTGATTGAGCTCCCACAATATCTTAGATCGTCGTAAAATCTTCATATTTTTTCCGAGATCGCAGGCATTATATGCGCAACGAATATAAATGTCAATGATCCAAAAATATAGGCCCCATTCGAGAAGATTGAAATTCCAAAATACCGGAATCCCTCGTAAAATCACCATAATACTCTTTACATAATGGAAAATCCCCTCGACGACTGGAATAGAGCAACGAGACGATTACGTCAAGTGCTCCTTCCGCGAAGCCCTAGATCACATTCACTAGAAAAGAAAATCATCTCCTCATAAATTTGCGGACCTAAAAAATGTGTAATTTCCAAAATAAGAATTAATTTTTCAAAATTCATGGGACACTTGACTTCCGAAGAAAGATCCTGGAATTATCTCGGAATAATCCTGGATTTATTTTAACTCGAAAAAAATATTTTTTCAATTAAAAAGACTTGAATTTTTAAATTACGAGTAAAATCCAAATACTTCACAACTGCAATTACCATGGTGAGAAAAATATATTAATTTTTTTTTCATCCACCCCAGTTCCTCGAGTTTCAAATAAATTGTTTCGTTACAAGAAAAAAATTTTTTAATTAAAATATTGTAATGTAAAAAGAGGTTGAGAATCCCGACAGTTAATCCCCCCGAGTAATTTCTCTCGTCTTCATTCCAGAAAATTGAGGCGCCCTTTTTGGAAGCAGTCTCCCGAACTCTGGGGGATCGTTACACGGACAACGTAGAGACAATCTACAAGCTGACGATAAAATTCATAATCGAGACCCTGATAGACGGCTACGACAAAGCCTCCAACAGCGCCAAGTCCTAGTCCCGCTCCGGCGAATCAATCCTCAACGGGAAAATACGAGGGTACAAAGACTCAAACGTTACCTTCGCCGGAGGTGCGCCAACAATCGACAATGAGGCATCCAATGAATTGAGAATTCATGATCTCCTGCAATTTCCGGTGCTGTCACCACCACCAGGACCGCAGAGACACAAGTCCAAGACACGGAGAAGTTGATCTCCTCCAAAACCCAAAAAAAAAAAAACAATTTCTTATGAAAAAAAAAAAAAACTGACAAAAACAAAAAAAAAAAAAAAAAAACTGACAAATTCACAGTCAATTCCACTTAATCGTTCTCCATCTCAACACTCACCAGTTGTACGGCTGAAAAAATCCTCGCGATTCCTAAAAAAAAACAAACAAACAAATTAAACGAGATGAACCCAATCTAGCCAAATATGTGTTACTAAAAGTTAATTAAGAGACAATGACTGTGTGCGTGTTATCAATTACTTCGCCTCACTAAAGAAAAAAAAAAATCTCCACTGAACTCGCATTTCTTCCGAATTAGTGTGAAGACAAGTGGAAGTCGAGATTAGAATGCTCCGGAGAGAGAAAAAAAAAGCAGAAAAGATTTATGGAAAATGAAAAGTTTAAGTGAGGAAAAAAAAAACATACGCGAGTGAACTCTCGCCAACCACGATGTCAATTTCTTATGAGGTCTTTGAACTAGAATCTTCCCCTTCTTTTTTCGCCTATCAACTGTACCCTCCCCTCACTCGCCCCTCATTCATCAACTTTTTTCCTCTCTCTGCCCGCTAGGCAAAAATGTCACAATTTCCCTGGATTGTCCTTCTCATATCTTCGGTTAATTTTAATATTTATTGGAAGAGGGTTTAGGGAGAGCTGACGTATGTAAAATTGAAGGGATTATGCTTTTTTTCCTGCGAATATTTTCTAGCGCCAGATATGTTGCATATTTTTTCATAAATCGTTCTCCTTTTGTTCATGTTCAACCGTGAAAATATCCCAAATGGCAATTTTCCTCTGCGCGGAGAGAAATATTCACCGACAAAATATAATTTTTGTAATTCCGGAATAAAATGTAGCGGTAGAACAATTTACGCAACTTACGTATTTTGTAATTAATAAATTACAGCAATTGTCGTTAGCCAAATTTTCCAATTCGATTCCCGTAATTTTCACTGAATATTTCCCTCCGCTTGGAACTTGCCGACCGCCGAGTGGATGTGAAGGATACGATAAAGCAAAAAAATCACCAAATATGCAGAAAAACTAATGGGGCAAGTAGACTTTTAAGGCGCGAGTGTACCCCGAGCCGAGAGTAATCTAAATTATTTTCGTTTTGATTTTTTAAATCCAGAGACGTTCGTTTAGAAACTCACTTATTGCAATGGATAGATCTCGAAGAATTACAAATATACATGTCTAACTCTTGGGGCTCTATCTGTTACAATGCACGAGTTTTCAGGTATACGCCTGTGTAAACAAACAATTCAAAACAATAACAATCTGGATAACGTTTGACTGGGGGTACACTTGGGCCTTAATGGGGGTTACTATGAGCATTGCTGTATTCTGTTTCACGAACATGAAAATATGCACAAAAATTGTACCTTCTCAGTACCCAGAAACATGATGACATAATTGTTTTAACCGAAAGTCTTCAGAGTGATGATGGAGAAAAGTATATTACACGCATAAGTTTAATGAAAACAAAATGAGAATAATATATATACATATTGTATGAATTGCTGGTATAACTTGCAGTTACTGCAAATGTTGCATTATCTGTCTGTTTATTCTATACAGGTCCAAGGTGTATTATTGTATCTGATGGAATATTATATATTATGAAAGAAAATATATGATATATGATATGTACATCGCGAGATATAATTGTGTTTTGACTGTTTTTTTTAATTATCTTATTTTAACTGATTTACGGAAATTTAATTTTCCAGGAATTTCCATTGGAAATTTATCGACGCACTGCGAGCTTGAATCGACTTATGAAACTTGATTTTTATTTTCAGATTTCAACAATTGTTACATTGAGATTGACTTGAGGAATAAATTTTGAGTGGCAATGTCGGGAGAATTGTAAAATTTTCCAAAGGCAAAATTAACTGGAAGAATTCAATTCGTTTTATTAAAAAAATTATACCGCCTCGAAATTTGCTGCGCTAGTCGTTAGTTTTTCGGTGAAAAGGTTTTCTGAAAATTCACGTCAATACTCCACCTTATCGACTTGAAGAGGAGACGTTCAATGAGAGCTCCTGATACATTACTATAGAATTTGATATCCTCGTTGTTGCCTTTCCTCGGTCTTGTGCCTCTGCAGCATTAATGACGATCGTGGAAGTGAGCTTTTTGGGTCAAGCGCCTTTGACACTAATAAGGTAAGAGTATTCTCAGGGTGCGCGCTTCGAAAAGCCAGGAAACCTTGGTAAGTAAGAAGAACGAATAGGGCAAAATAATGATGTTTATCATTCATATAATGTTTGAATAATCATGATAGGAAGCTGGCCATACATAAGATAAGATATTCAGAGTTAGAGAAGGAGCTGGGATTTTCCCATTCCGAAACCTGTTTAAAAAATTCCTTTACTTCCGTTGGAAAACCCTCAAAAGCGAAACATTTCGCAGGGAAAAAAAAAAATGTTTGCAAATTCCGAATTGACAATAAAAACACCTCAATTACTAACATGTTTACGTCAACGGCAAATTAGTTTTCTGTCTGATAAGGTGAAGTGCTGACTTAACCACTACCCACGGGCATCCACAATATTATTTCAATATTCGCCAGCTTGTAAACGTGAACTATGAGAAGTCTCTTGATTGCTGCTCCTCTTGGACCCGTCTTACTAGGGCTAGGGCTCCTAATAAGCCCCCCAGTAGGTGATGCCCAATTTACTGGATTTTTTGGACCCGTCAAAAGATTCGAGTGCATTTTCTTGAAGCCCGTGAAGGTCTGATAATTGCTAGAATTTATTGAAAAAAATGGAAAATATTTTTCTGGAACAATTTTGCCCTTCAGATATTCATCCCGTGGTTCCCGGGATGTTCCGAAACGTCTTCTGAAAGTGATTCCTCATCGAGTTCATCATCAAGCTCGTCGTCAAGCTCGTCTTCAAGCTCGTCGTCGTGTTCTTCGTCGTCTTCAAGTTCTGAGGAATCAATTTCAGAGCCCGAGTCCGCGGAACAATCTCCAGAAGGTGAACAATCGCCTAAATGGTATTGTATTTTATAAAATTTGAGGAATTAATTTTTTGTATTAGAGCAAGAGCAAGAGCCGAATGAGCAATCGCCCGAAGAAGAGCGAGAGCCAACGGATCAATCCCCGGAGGTGGAGCAACAGCCAAAGGAGCAATCTCCCGAAGACGAGCAAGAGTCAATGGAGAAATCTCCCGACGAAGAGCAAGAGCCAACGGAGCAATCCCCGGAGGTAGAGCAACAGCCACAGGAGCAATCTCCCGACGAAGAGCAGGAGCCAGCGGGTGAGGCTCCGGAGGCAGAGCAACAGCCACAGGAGCAATCTCCCGATGAAGCACAGGAGCCAATGGAGCAATCTCCCCAAGTAGAACAAGAGCCAACGGAGCAATCTCCCCAAGCAGAGCAAGAGCCAATGGAGCCATCCCCCCAAGAAGAGCAAGAGCCAACGGAGCCATCCCCCCAAGCAGAGCAAGAACCAACGGAGCCATCCCCCCAAGCAGAGCAAGAGCCAATGGAGCCATCCCCCCAAGAAGTGCAAGAGCCAATGGAGCAATCCCCCGAAGCAGAGCAAGAGCCAATGGAGGAATCCTCCCAACTAGAGCAAAAGTCAACGGAAGTTCGCGAGTTAACTCAGATTTTTATCAAAACAGTAGATAATGATTATATATCGGTAGACACCGGCTTCTGTGACGAAGCTCCTTGTTACTTCCGGTGGATGAAGGAAGTCACTGACAGTAGTGACCTAGTGGTAAGACTTCTTTATTATTTATAATATATTGGACTGGCAAAATTTTTTTTCCTCCCAGTGTACGAATGGGAAAATGTCTCGTTAAAAGAACTCGTAAAGGATGAGCTGTATCCAAGCTTCGTATTACAATTGCTGGATAATCAATTGATATTTATAAAACCTTGATTGACAGATTAGCTATACGGTTGACTTCAGGGGCACAATTATCATGAAAAATAGCGAGAATCCACCAGGGTTGTGCGAAGCTAGTCGCAAACCATTTGACACCTGGGACAACATTCTTTGGAGAGCTTTCTCGACAGTAATCGCGGGTGGTGCTCAGTCCTGTCCCATACCGACTGTATTACGATTTATTGTCTTTAATATTGAAGAAAAATCAGTTCATAATTTAATTGTTTAATGGTATTAAAAATATTTCTGATATGAGTAATTTGTCAACAGGGCTCGACCGTATTCGAGGAAGACATTGGAGAATCCACTCTGCTATTTACAACTGATAAGCCTCTTCCGTGTCCTCCGATATCTGTAGGTTTTACAGTGGCTGAAAGAGGTTCCAAGCCATTTTTGACAGTAGAACTTCTTTATGGATCGCTGGATGGCATTGAGTGCGCCGACGAAGATTACTCTGGTGCGGGGGAATGATTATGCTGTGAAAAAAAATATTATTTTGCCGATCATTTTTTTTCTGATGATTTCGGACAGTTACTTATGCAATACAAATATTTCTTATGGTCTTATTATATATTTTGTTGTCAATAATGAATTTTTAAACTTGTTTTGATTTTTCAAATAAATTTTCTGCCTGCCAGTAGAATAATATGGACACATCGATTTGCTTTTTCCTGAGATGTTCCAAATAATTTACAACTTTTTTTTTAATTTTAGAGATTTAAGTTAAATTTATATAATTTCAAAAATTCCCCCCGGCAAACATTATGCAAGCGCATGCGCCCTGCTCGCTGCGCGATTAGATATGGCCGACAATTCAAGATGGCGGCAGCGGTTCGTCAACACTCGGAGATCAACAACAAACGTCGAGACGACTCAAGTGAAGCAGGTGTTTTTTACGTTATCCCGTTTATTTATAAATACCTTTATTTTTTGTAAGTAATAGTTAGTCCATTTCTCATATCCTTCATTATTTATCCATTCTTCCTGATTTATGTCAGAGGTAAACATCACGAATGACATTTTTTAGGTTAGACTTTGAGTTGTTGATGCTGTAATATATGTCGGGATTTTGTGTTTTCCAAGTTTTTGGGAGACTCCGGTCGTTGCTCGTAGATGCCAAGTGTCAAAGATGATTCTGAACCCGAAGGCGAAGAAATGTCGCACGATAGCAACAATAGTGACCAGAGCACGGCGTCCGGTGAGAGCAGCGTTGAGCACAGTGACAGCGATGACTCCTCGGAGATGGATGAGGACGAGTGCGAGAGGAGGAGAAACGAGTGTATGGAAAATCTCGTAGATCTGGAGAGACAATTCACCCTCCTCAAGGAACAGTAGGTTTTCTACATCAATGACTATCTCCAGAAAAATAAGTATTTATTTATATTATTCTTCTCACCTTTTCTGCTCGCGTAGAAAGTTCAATTATCCATCATTTAATCATTTAATTTAACTCTCGATGACTCCCACAAGTAAGATAAATAAACAGAATTGAAGTTGTGGATCTTTAGAAAAAAAAAATCCTTTCCAGACTTTATCGTGAACGAATAACTCAAATAGACACTAAACTGAGAGAAGTTAGGGTTGAGAAGTCGGACGAATACTTGGTACCCCTGCAGCGTCTGAAAGAGAACATGGAAACAAAAACAAAAGTGGCAGATGTGCTGAGGAAAATGAGACTCGAGAATATTCAGATAAAATTCGACGCTGAGGAGCGGGCAGCTGAGCAGAATCTGCAGAACGAGAAAAATCTCCTCTGGGACTCGATCCACAGTGATCTCCAGGAGAAGATAAGGAGGCTGGAGGAGGACAAGAATAACGTGGACATTCACGCCGATTTGTGGCTGAACTCGACTGGCAAGAGACGTAGGAATCATACGGAGAGGAGACGCGCAGTTTCCGTTGCCGGGCCCTACATAGTTTACATGCTCAATGATGCTGATATTCTAGAGGATTGGGCGCTTATCAAGAAAAGTCTGAGCAGCCGAAAGGCTGACATTCTGTGAAGGGAGGGACACTTGAAGTTGTGGGTATCTGGGGGCTGATTCCCATCGCTCGAGTGCACACTTCTGGAACAATTTATCATTAAGTAAAGGGACTATGTTCAAATGGTGGAGTTTATTATTGAATAATTAGATAGGGATGTTCGAAGGATATGTTCGAGACAACTGGAATTGAATTAAAAATTCACATGCGACCAAATGATAAAACTGTTTATTTTTTAATTAAATATTCGGTTAATATTTAGCATATTCACACCAATTCTCCGGGCCCCATAAAATTCGATAAAGAAATCTCCGAGAGCTGAGTCAAAATATTTTTGTTCGAATAGAAATTTTAATGTTTAATACTAAAATGACGAAGTTCTAATTTTACAACTGCGAGGGAATTTTTATTCTCAGTGAATCTACTGTATCAACGTTGGAGAGTTCAAACCGCGAGATATGTTATCAGGAAAAGTCAACTTATCGACTTCGCTGGCTGACGGTAAGTTGTTATTTAACAGAATAAACAATATATATACATAAAATGCATTTAAACATATAAACAGATAAAATCTTCCTTAAATTTATCTTTGATTCCCTGAATGCAACGAATTTCCTCGCCCCAAGGCATCTCAATGTCTGGAAGTAAACGGTTTGCCAAAAAAATCGGGGATTGATAATTTAATAATTAATTAATTAATTAATTCGACAGCCCACATTTTTTCATTGTGAGCCCCGTAATGCCTTTCACTCCCCACGAAATTCTTCATTTCGAAAGGCACAAAAAAATTTGGTAACTGCGATAAACGGAAAGCAAAAATATGTCTTCTTACTTTTAAACGTAATTTTTTATTTATGCTATTTACAACACATACGTACAATACGTGATCCTTGCTTAAAACTACTCTAATCGTCCGGAATGTAATCCTCACCCTCATTCTCCTGTCAAAAAAAAAAATCACCATTCAGTACCTTTTTTTTAAAAGCTCATCACCAGTATGTGTACACCTCGGATGTCTGATATGTTACAAATTGTTTTAAAATCATCTCCTTTAATCTTTAAATTCATGTCTCTCGGGATCAGGTGATGACACACGATTATTCCCCTGTGAAATTCACTTTGGAGTTTGTGGAAATTTTCAACTCCACATCTCGAGTCAATAATATTTGATTAGACAGTTATCGAAGAATGACACCAATATAGACAATTGCTGACTGGACAAGTATCACGATTGAAGGGGCCAGGGAGTCATTACAAAAATCAATCGAAAATCAACATTGAATCAACAATTCACTGTTGATCCTGTGAATGCAACAAATTATCCTCATCCCCCTATGGAATCTCAATCGCTGAAAGAACAAAAAATTTCTCACGAAAATGAGAATAGACAATTGATTGCTTAATCATTAAATAATTAATTCGTACACTCACGCCCAATGTTCTCATTCGCACAGTGTCTTTTATTCCTTAAAAAAATTGTTGCAATTCCGCGATGAAGTAATGAGACAAAATAAATTCGTTGGTATCTCTCCAATTGAAATAACAAAATTTGTTTATTTCCCTTGGACTATTTATTTTGGATTACAACTTCACAGTGAAATTATTTTTGTACGTAATAGCAAACAAGAGCCACAGAAATGTCAATCTCTAATATTTATTTGAAGGGTACCTTGGCTTATACTTTAAAAGGACATTGAAAAATTCGCGTACACTATTTTTATTCATTATACCCGGCAATTAAACGCTATATGCACTGTATTTTCCACATGTGCCATTTTAAATATCAATCTTCACTCTTTTATTTACAATTAATATTACTTCTCGCATTATATCGGCTGTCTTATGGCTTATCAATCTTATCCGATAAGCTTCTCAAATTATTTGTTTCCATTTTTTTTTTATTAATGTTGTTGCAGAGCTCTTGCTTCGTTGTTGGAGACAATTAACGAAACAGCCTGATAGAGATTTCACTTGTGGCAATTTTCACTCTGGCTTGTCTCGAGTAAGACTAGTGGAACTGTATGAAAATAAGGAAATTAGGAAGGCCCAGACGAGACAGAATCGATGCTTTCGTGGATTATAAATCGATTTGGTTAATTAATTTTCTTTTTATAATATTTATAATGCTTACTTTCGTGGACATGTAGACGCAGCTACGTTATCAAAATTCTCAGATTCGTTATTTATTTTTTTCGTTAACTCACGCATGAAAAAAATTATAGAAAACCGACTGAATTCGCTTGAAAATTTGAATTTCTGTTGAAATTTTACTTTTATAAGCAAACGAAAATTGAATTTAGTGGAGCAATATGTTAATGGATTTTTCCGACGAATTTGTAAATTTTTTATTAGATTTTTTCACACGTTCTAAACAAAAAATCGGGATGAAGAGGTAAAACTTTATTTCTCCAGTTTTTACGAGTGATTTTTACGAGTCAATGAAAAATTGAGAGGATTTTCTCTTACATTAATTATTAATTTGTTTCTCATTGAAAGAAAGTCGTTTAATGATTTTTTAAACGAGCCACGTAAAATTTAGTGTTCAGTTATGTTCTACCACTTCATTACAGAAAAGCAAATGAATAAACGTCGACTAGAGAGAATCAGGCCCAATTGATAATAAACTTTGAATTAATTATTAATGAATGAATGAGACTAGATCGGCTGTTGAGTTTGACTAGAAATAATGAAAAATTGTGGATTAATTTTTCAGGAATGAATCAACAAGTCCTTTGCTTCTTCGGATGCCTCTAGACATCGCGAAAAATTTAAAATTATGTTTGATACTGAAGCATTGGAGCAGCTAAATTTGGATGATGCGCCGTGTTCATTCTCAGGGCTGAGATGCTCTTGTTGTACCACTCGTCTTCCGCTGACATTCCTAAACATAAAAAAAACAAGACAGAATTATTTTAGGTGTGTAATTAATTTTATCTGACGGTAAAAGTGACTTTGGCTAATTTCCTTATCTAAAATTTGGCGGACGACCATTTTATCTTCAAAAATCTATTCGACTCATTGATAAACAATTAATTATATATTTGAGAACAAGAAGAACCGGAAAAACTCATTCAAGGAAAAAGTTTCAGCTGAGAGTTGACAGGTTTACGTAAAAATTTCGAATCTTCAATAATTGTAATGAATTCATAATTAACTCAAAAAATTCGACATTCGACTTTAATAGATCGTTCAGCTACTCCGGCATCTCCACTCACTGACCCAGTAGTTCTGGTGTCTTTGACTCGCCAATTAGCCGTCGAACAAATTGTCTGAATGAATCATTAATTTTATAATGCTCTTAATAATGAGGCAATGGAATGCATCGAGCAATCGTTTGATTCGGTAATAAGGAAGACGGATTATGATGGAATCCAGCAGATGGAGGGGGGCACGTCGATGAGCAATTCCTCGAATAGTCTTGATTCGATTTAAAAGCGATATGCCATCTTGCGCCGGAAATGATGTAAGACGCTCGCCTGTGGAAGGAAATGGAGCGTCTTCGAGTGAGGCCCCTCCTCAGCGCCCACTCAGCATCACTCACAGACTCGTTGTCATTTCCGGTTTATCTTTTATGGTGTGTCGCGTCGAAAATATGAGAGAGTCTCGTAGGAAGGTCAAATGGCACTGGAGAATCAGAGGAAAAATTTCGTATTTTTTCAGACTCGAGGGACAATTTTGTTCCCACTTTTTCGCTTCGATTGCTCAGATTTATTTCCACCGGGTGATCTCATTTTTGGGGGCTAGAGGGAGTGGTCAGAGGTGATATAAATTATTTACCCATCGCATCTTGTCGCATTCCGGTTACTGCCGACATGTTTGACGCTGAATGGGACATCGAGAAAGGCTGAGGCATACTTGGATATGACGTCGCTCCCATCTGAAATTTGGCAAAATGATTTTTTTTATTTATTCAACAGTCGATTGTCCTCCTATTCTCAATACTTATCAACCAATTTTGTTTTAATGGATTCAATTAAAATTTTCATCATTTAAAAAGCGAAATTAGAGAAGTAGAAAAATGAGTCTACGAAAATTAAACACGTTTTTCTGGATAATTATCATTCAATTGTTTATATACATAATATTAATGTCAATAGTGGTATTTCAGTTCGTCAATTGAGTCAAGTTAAGATAGTTATTACATTCCCCCACTTCAGAGGTTCCAAGGATGAGACTGATCATGCATGCAGATTATTGGCTCAATTAAATCAGCGGGCTTTCAGTAATCTGTGCGGCCCGTACTAATTACTTCGAATGCAATTTAGTTACGGGGAGGACACACGCCGACGGATCGTGGCTCCACACAGTGGCCGACTTGAGCCGTATCAATTAGCCCAGTCGTTATTCGGTCGTGTAAACCCACAAGACCGTAAGACCCCATCGAATGCCTCTCCATTTTTTTTTTAATCAGCGCTTTTTCATTGCGACCGCTTCCAAGTCATCCGATATCTTCCGCTGACTTCGTAATCAACAAACGATAGTCCCCGATTTATTGAAAATCGAGGGGGAGTCTTGCTTCTGTTTTAAGGACCAGAAGTAATTTTATTTCTTCAATTTTTTAAACACTTTCCATTCCAACTCATCGAATAAATTATTTACTTGCGTAAAGAATTGAAGACTGGCCCGTAAATAATTCTAGATTTTTTTTTTAATTGAGGAGTTACCTGGGGATAGCGGTTGATGCCATTTATGCTGTTGTGCGGATGTGCGTAAGGCTGATATCCCCTTCCAGCTCCAGGATATATATTCCTCATCATTGCTCCTTGACAGGCCGGAATCGGCGCCAGTGCTTTTTGTAATTGTTTCTCCTGTTTTCTGTATTTTGCTCTCCTATTTTGAAACCACACCTGCAACAATGAAACGTTAAAGCCCGACCGAAACTAAAAATCTCATTTAATAAATTAAATATATCTCAGGACAATTCAGTGGACACCTCGACTGGAAAGCTCTACCCGACCTGAAGGTATTACAAATTAAATCCAATTATTTATATATTTTTCAATAATTCCAATTGCCTCAATGAAATCAAAAAAAATTGTCTTAAAAAATCTATCCGTCTCCGATAAAGTCGTCACGCGTAATTGAAATCTCATGACTCCTTGACATGGTTAAATCCACTGATTACCTCCCTCTCCGGGAATAATGCCATCCTCCCCAAATATTAAAACACCGAAAATATTTACAAAGGCTTTTCTGCGTGCTCGCCATTTTGCTGCGTTGGAATTTTCGTTTGTTTCGCGGGGATTAGCGCGCAGTGAAAAAGGGGGTTGTCTGTTGGGGTGGATGGTAAGCGTGGGCCGCATGTACGAGGGTGGATGGATGCTGGTTGCCGGGGGAACCACCACTGCGATACACCCAGCGCCAGTAAAAGGACTTTTACCCCCGTCTCTCTCGCTTTTGCTTGCGCGCACCGACGGGGGTGAGAAAGAGCCGGCGGGAAACTGGCGGTGGCGAGTGGGTGGGATACTCTCGCGCCCCCCCCCCCTCCGGCAATGACGTCACTGGCCTCGCGCCATTGGCCGACAGTCGGCGCGTGACGTCAGCGACGAAAGGTTTCATTGGCGGACGCGTTTTATCGACATTTCTACCCCAAACGGTTTAGCCCATCTAGCGTACAGCGGATTGTGTGTCGGTGGAGAAAAATCTAGGGATTCAGGATAATATGGCGAGTGTGGGGGGGATAATTGAGGATTAATTGGGAGTAATTGATGTTTTTTTGGGAGAAGGGTGGAAATTTTGCGGAAGATTTGAGGATTTTTTAGGGAATTTTTGGCAGTTGTTTGGTTTTTTAATCAAAATCATCGCTGGATGCAATAAAAAAATAACAAATTGCTGGGCACACGTATCTTTCATGCAAGAAACAATTAAATAATTTTTTTCCCGATCCTTCCAAATGCGTAATTCCTCTGTTAAAATAAAAACAACAAAGCCGCTTAAAAATTGAATTACAGGACAAGCCAAAAACAATGCCATCTCTGGCAGAAAAAAAAAGTTAAAAAAGAGTGAATAAATTATTTACAGTATCGTCTCGAGAAAAAGGAGGAGAGTGAGAAAGTGGAGTGGATACATGTGATGAGAGACTGTTCCCTCTTATATACGTGAGAGCATTAAATTCTGAGGGTGTCCCTCTCTCCATTCCGAAGTCTATCGCACACATCTTGCCGAGCTCCCAGAGAAGACGCGTATCCAGCAAGAACTGGAAAGCTAAGAGTTGGTAATTCAATAACCATACTCCCTTGCCTTTCCACGTACCATTCCGTCTTATCATCCAAACGGTTCGCCTCTCCCTCTGTTCCATTCCGTCCACCGCTGGCTTCGCCAGTGTAAGAAGGATGTTTCAAGGGAGAAAGAGGGGCGAAATGAGGTTGGGATGTTGCCTCAGATGCCCTAGGACACGACGCTCTCTCCCTGAGGGAGGCAAAAGCTCGGGATGTCTGCTACCACTTGGAACATTGGGACGAAAACTATTCCTTTTTCGTCTCTATCTCCCTGTACTCAACTCCATCGGGAATTCAACTCTATTTCGGTGGCTCTTATTGCAGAGTTATTACTTCCATCAGCTTTTTCTCATCATTTCTAGTTTTTTTTTATTTCTCCTCTCCAGAAAAACATTTTTAGGGCATACTTACGGCTTAATAAATTTTAATAACGGCTTTTAAATCGTCAGGGTACGCGGAAAATCAATTTTTGATGTTTTTTAGCTTTCCGCAATTTTTTATTTCAATTAAATGGATTGATTGATTTTTTTATAATTAACTTAATGTGTTGTAGATTTCAATTTGTAATCATAACGGAAATTCATCAGATACTGTTTTTGTTTTTAAAAAATGGAAGCCAGAAAATTTTGCAACCGATGAGTGAATTGAACGCGAAAAATTCGGCTGTCCTTCCAAAACAATTCAGCCACTTTAATTATGGACGAACAAAAAAGCTCGCGAGCTGGATTGGTTGTACAGATAACCGCGAAAAATTCCAGGAAAAGCCGGGTGAAAAAAAAAGCAGTAAAAATCCGAGAGGAGACGAGCAACTGAAGGGTGGACAAGAAAAAAAAGTAGGGAAAAAACAGCGAAGGGGACGGGGGGTGAGGATTGCTTCGGGGTGAGGGTGGGTGGATGGGTGGTAAAGTTGAGATGAGTCGAGGGCGGGCGACGATGTACCGGAGGCTGCCATTATATCTGAGCCGCCATTTTAAATCGAATTTTCTCTCCACCCTAGATAGATCTGAAATGTCTCGAGCCTCTCCAGCTTCTTTCCTTTCTTTCTCTCTTAACGGACGAGCGTATACATTACTGGAGATATAGGCTACGCGAAAATCCCCTTCTATTTGTCTCACTTTTTTGCCCCCCACCCCACCCTCCCTATATTTTCATCACTTTTTTCGATTATTTCGCACGCCCGCTGGCATGTTGAGATGGAGTTCGGGGTGATTGAATTTTTTGGGGCAAAAATTCTACGAAAAAATGGAAAATTTTCACTGGAAATCACTTCAGTTACATATTTATCTATTCTCAAACTCAGATACCTTGAATGTAATGGAATTTAAATCATTCGGTTCAATGAACAAATTATTTGATAAATTATAACATCTCATCACCTCTGAAGACCAAAGACTCAATTTACTTAATTAAAAAAATATTGTAAAATAAAAAAATTGCATTCTTAAATTTATAAATCGATGATCTACTCAATTATTATTGAATTTAATTAATTACGTGTTTTTTTTTTCAGTGAGAATCGTACATTGCAGGTCGTGCAGTAGAAGAGGTACTCGTGTGGTCAGACACAGGTAAAATCTCTTTCCCGGCTAAAGATATTCAGGATAATTGAATTTTTCCTGTCAGGTTGTCATTGAAATATTAATCTAGAACTCAGAATTCATTCAACAGCTTTTTTTTGTTTACTACAAAAAATCTACAATGATAAAAATGATGAAATATGAAAAGAGGTGAACAGATAGGTCCGGATATCGCAGTAAAATCCTTTGTGCATAAGTTATAGGGCAACGAGCACTAAAAGCCAACCGCGTTTTACTTGGCATCGCAGTTTAACAGGGTTAAGTCGTGGCGGTTCCCGGGCTTTTAATGCAAACAACACCCGTGCATTATATATCAAAAGCGGAAAACGCAGAGTCAACTGTTTTAATATGTACCCAGTGAATATATACGTCTCTTTCACGGCCACTATTTTAGTTCTCTCATTTACCCTGGACTGGGCAATTGTCAGAATTATTCCAGGCCACATTAATTGCATTGGGGATGATGGAAGTCATGAGATGACATGGAAAAAATAACAGATTAAATAATGGCGAGCTCAACAATCAATTCACCGACAATTACAATATTTTTCTGAGCTGTCCAATTACAATTAAACAGACAGCATTCAAATATTCGTGAATTCAATAAAAAATTCGATTTGACTAAAAAAAAAATCCGGACCGACTGAATTTGAAGTGAATTCTAGTTATAAAAAATTAGGAATTTTTCTCTGTCAGTTAATAAATTGCGCAGTTGATTTCTGCGTCATCAAATGCCCGTAGAGGAAAAAAAAACGCCTCCTTTGTGATGTTGGCCGTACAGACAAATTTTGAGATAGTCACAGAGTTGTGAGTGCACGAGGTGGGGAGGGGATGTATTCTTGAATCGACATTTGCGCTGGTAATTCAATTGGAGCGCCCCTGCACGCTCGTGTTCTTTGATTGAATTACGGGGAATGAGTCACAGTGGGCGATGTAGAACTGCAGTGTCTGTGAATCCCAGTCATCGAATTGATGATCAAAAACAAGAGAATTGGAGAGGAAAAAAAAAAAGTTGGAAAAAACTAAATTTCGAAACAAGGGTAACAATTGGGAGTTGATGGGAGCCTGTTCCTCGTGGACCAATTGACGAAATCAGCCGATTTATCAACTTCGTCAATCATCAATTCCCCTTTTTTTGGCCTGCCCTCATTTTAGATCGGAATTCAAATTTTAGACTCAATTTTGGAAAGTGGTTTTTGTTTAACTGATGTTTTAATGCAGTCGGAGTTATGGGTAATGAGGAAAGGTAGGTACAGCATTATTAGAGGTGTGGTAGTTTCTCGCGGACAAATCGATGTAATCAACTGTTTTATTAACTTTATTAATCACAGCTTCAATTTCTACTAATCCCCCCGGCGCTTCTTGCCCAGCGCCTGCTCACTTTCTCACGGAATTCCCCTTTTTCATTACCTCCATTTTAACGCGAATTCGAAATTTTAATGAAAATCCGTCAAAGCCAAAAGTTGATCTCATTCGTTCTGCGTGTGTGTGTGTGTGTGTGTGGGAGGATGGATTATATGGAACAGGGAACGTAATTGAGTAATTATGGGCACATTCAGGGCCAAAAATTGACGCACAAATTGCAATAGATGTAAAAATCCAATTTACGAGGCTTCAGATCATTTTCAAGGAAAAAATTGATTTTCCCCTGAAAATTTGGAATTTGAGAACTCAAAAAATTCAAAACAGTTGAATCTAAAAATATTCCCTAAGATGGCAATTTTCAGAACCTCGTGACAGTAAAAATTACGTCTCAGAAAATGTCCATCCAAAAATGCACTTCGATAAAAGAATGACGAATTTTTATTGTTCTTCAGATATATTTTATCATTTCGCTGGGAAATAAATTTTTCCCCCAGTTGGGAGGGGGTTTGAACAATAATTCAGACAGTAAAAGTACACAGCGAGGCCCCCGGAGAATAACTCGAAGTGCAAAATTCATTGCAACACCGGGTGAAGCACAATTTCTAGTTTAGTTTCTCGTTTGAATGATCGACCTGGTTGGCTGGCGCGAGTGAGTTGGGACACAGTTGGCCAACGGTTGCGGATCTACCCGGCAACGACCACTCCAAAGCTTGTTAGAGTTGCAAATGCAATCTTTTACAGGATAAAAAAAATATCAACACACATGTAATTTAAAAAAAAAATAACTAGACTTAAAATTGAAGAATTGTGAGAACGTCTATTCACAAGAAAAAAAATTCGTTCACTCGTCCGAAAGCTGAAAAACGAGAGACGATTGTGTTGCTGTTCCCCGGCAATGTCAACAATTTTCGCTGTTCACAACTTTCCATTCTCCATCGAAATAAAAAGATAAATACGTGTCCCATATTTTTTTCCGCTGAAAACTGGACAAAATGGACAAATGATAAAAATAAAAAAAAAACACTGTTGCAGAAAAAAAATTGATAACAACAAAAGATTCTTTTAATAACGACAAAATATCTAAACGAGAATACAACATTGTTACCCACCTGGATTCTGGCCTCGTTCAATTTCGTGCTCCTCGCTAATTCCTCTCTGCAGTATATGTCCGGATAATGGGATTTTGCGAACGCCGATTCCAATTCCGCCAGCTGCTCCTGCGAAACAATTGGAAACCGTGTTTGAAGGCACGTCGCATCTATACCATCCAGGACACAAGTTCACTCGGTTCACATTTATACTACACGTACAGAGAATTTTCGCCGCATGAGCCAGTGTAATTAAGCTCATACTTTGAGAAAATAGAAGGGTTGATGGAGAGTGATGAATTTTCCGTGAGTAAATAATTCAATTGCACCAAAGAGAGATGTATTTATCTGAATTATCCATTAACAAATGACAACATAATTTCCCCCCAACCGATGTTTTATCTCTTCTTCCAATTAAAACAATTGTATTTTTATTATAAAATAACGAGCGAAATTAAAAGGAGACTCGGTAAAAGACCCGGCCGGATATTTTCCCTTTTAATTGAGTAATAAAATTCAAACTTTTTTCTCGATCCGGAGGGATGGAATATCGGAAAGGGGTGAATAGTGTAATCGAAGAGATTGCAAAATTCAATAGTCCAGAAAATATGATAAATACCTGTGTAAAAGTGGTCCTGTGCCGCCGTCGTGCGGGCGTCGGACAGCTGGCTGTGGTTGGTGTGTGGCCGATGTGTGGACTGGAGGCACAGGGCTCGGGTTTCAATTTTTTAAATGCTCCCTCGGCCCCTGCAACCGCAAAAACCTCAAATTAAAATCCAACGAACAACAACGATATGAGTAAAACACAATTTTAGGTAATAAGAGGGGAATGGCTTTACCCAAAATCCCTTTTTACTCAATTTCGATTGATAAATAATTTTCATTGACGCGACAGTCACCCAAAAAAATCCCCAACTGGTGGGAAAAATGTATTTATAAAGTTCATTGAAGACATTGAATTTTCCAAGACAATTGCAGACGTAAATAAATATTTAATGAAAATTACCAGCAGAACAACCTGAGACCTGCCTTTCGAAACGAATGGAAATTGTCTGAAAACGATTCACGCCAGCGGATCCCGTGAATTGTTCCCCAATTTTTATTGAATATTTCTCCCCGTGCGAAATGAAGAGAATCAACGATTACAAAGTGTCTGGATGGAGGTGAAAAATAATGTAAAAGCGCGGGGGATCTGAGGAATGCAGACGATCGACTCTCAAGTCACGCGTCCGTTTGTCTCTCCTCGCTGGATGCCATGGGGTGGTGTTCACCCAGGAAGAGGTGAAATACCGAGGGACGAGAGACGACGATGGCACACCAAGTCCCTCGCACTATGCTAACTTGGTTAGGGCGTTAATGACCTAATCATGTTACATGCTGATTCAATGTTCGAGGATGAATGCTGTCCACTTTACGCGCCTTGCCCCCGTTTACCTCATTCAAGCAATCCGGGGTAACTCGGTCAAGTTCAGCTAAGAAATTATAGCATTCAGACGGGTGAACCTGCATTGTGCACCGAGAGAAAATCGGTTAGAGTATACACTCTGCGGAAAAAAAATATCGTTTCCCCGAAATTACTTAATTCAATTCTTGTTCTCCTGAGAAGAGTTCAAAATTAATTTTACGGTACAATTTTGGGGCGTTTGGCAGTACAAATAATCTCCAAATGTATTAAATTTAATTATTTAACTATTTATTTGAATGTTTAATACATTACTTCAACTGGACTTATTTTGAGGAAATAATTTTCTCTTATCGTAAAGGAATTGAATTCTTTTCTCTGGGAAAAATTACGGAATCTGTTGGCGAATGTTTTCTCGTTCCCAGAGGAAGTAATTGTCCTCCTGAAGATTAATAAAAGTAATTAATTATTAACCAGATTTTTTTACAGCGACCATTCCAGAAATTGCTGTAGTAAAATTCATTGGAAATTCTTGTCAGGGAAATATTAAGAAAGTTGGTAAAATTATAATTTTTTTTTCTCTGTGAAGAATTGAATCCCGTAATTGGAGGACAAATTGTTTGCACTTATCCAACAATACAATCGCCTGAAAATGAACTCTGTTGACAGGCCTCTCGGAGCATAATGGGATAACAAAAAGTGTGATTTTTAGCGGGTGGGGGAGCAAGTGTCGTTGAGTAGGCGACACTCGACACTGGAACATCTGTCAACAGATGGATAATTAGCTCGGGATTCTAACGAGTGGACAGGCGCCGTCCACCTCAGTATAGACAGCGGAAGGAGAAAGAAAATTTGCAGGAGTGAAGGACTATTTTCAGCTGCGGCCCACTAACATCTGGAAAGGATTACAATAATTAGAAAAAATCAGGACTATTACTTCCGGAACAGGGACGCTCCAACAACTGTCCAGTATTTTCTTCATTTTCCGCATGAAATTGAATAGAAAATTTAATTCAGCGCTTCCAGAATTTTTAAAGGTAAATATTTAATATAAAAATTAATTCCACTGGTTTTTTCTGCTATTTTTTAATGGGAAAGAGAAAATTCTTTGGTTTATTTCCGGTGAATGTATTTTTCAATGAAGAACTGAAGACAAATTGTGGATTTTCCGACAGTAATCGAGGGAAAACGAAGGAAAATTAAAAATAGAAGAATTTTCATGTTTTATTCTCGCAAATTCGCCTCTACCTCGCGTTCACAAAATTCAAAGAGAATCCAACACACGTAGAGATGGGCTATAGTAGTAAGTCAATTGGTGAAAGATGTCGTATTTTCACTCGCGATGGACCGACGAAACTATGCAAATTGCGACTCCAACTGGGCCGGGAATAATACATGAGAGAAAACCACCCCATATCCTCCGCACACATGAACTCGAGCCAAAATAGTCCACAAAAAACCTGCGCAAGGGAAACAAAATACTCCCCAAAATTGAATGAATCCAACCGGAGGCAGAAACAGACTAAAAATTATCCGATGAAAATAATTTACCCAAAACGGGCTAACAGTTTTAGAAATTTTAGAAAATTTCTATCTAGGAGTTCTCCAGTAGATGTCTGAATAAAAAAATTGTTCGAGAAGATAAAAATGATTTTTTAGAGCGTATTCTCGAGGTAATGTGCTTAAAAATTCCGGCCCTCCACCAGAAATCGACTGAAATTAAACCTGAAACTTGTGGAGTAGAGAGCGAGCCCATTAGGGCCGGCCCCCCGTCGTGTAAATTCCCCTCTCACTCGCTCGCAGGCATCCCCATCCCACCGGAGACCCATCATGGCACAATAATAGCCCTTGTGGAACAGGTACAACCATATGCCGGGTGTTCCATTGTCACTGGGGTAAAGGGGCACATTGCCTCACACCCTCGCGCATTATCATCACAAGCGATGCAACACTTGGCCGGTCAATAACCGTAAAATTTTACTATATCGAGAGTGATTGCACATTTTTTCCCATTTTTCCTATAGAACCCAATTTCTAAAGCGCTTATGTAAAAATAATCTTCGGAAACCTACTCTATCCTATGATTTTTTAATTTATAATATTCCTGAAGACTTAATTTCCCATTTGTATGCAAGTTGATGATTTAAATGATCGTATAATTTCCTAATTAAAAAATAAGCCTGGCTAATGCCTTCGAGCGAAACTTCTTACACTACAGATCTCAAAAAATTGTCTTCAGTCAATCAATCTTCCCCCAATTGCCGCGACTGTTCTCCGCAGATTTCCCGCTCGCCACCCCCAAAAAACCAACGATTTTCTACACTCGAACAACCACAAAAGGTCTTACCAACAGAAGTAGCATTCCCAACGCTATTCCTCCCCGGCGTAGCAGCGGGTGTTGGTGGACTGGCCTCCAACCCCTGATGCACCCCATAAAGTCCAAAATCCTGTTCATTTGAGCTAGTACTACTGCACTTCCTCTTCTCCTGATTGTGGTTGAGATGAAACGTGTCATTATCAACGAGCCCAACTCCGAGGAGTCCAAGGTTCGGCCTCAACTCATCCATGAGTTTGTTCTGTCCACAGTTGGCCGCCGCAGCTGAGAAGTTCAACTGTCGGCTGAATATAGCCGGAAATATGTTGAATTGTTGATGGTCCAGGCTAAGGGTGGTCGGCAGAGATCCACCCACGGATGTACCACCGACGGAACCAACACCGCCACCCGGGCCACTGCCAGACAGGTCGTTAGCCAGGATGATGCCGGATGGTTCTTCTGGATGAGGTGTCCGAGGACACTGATGTTTATTGCTCGTTAGGTTGGCTGGTCTATGAAGACATTGTCTTCTACCAGAGCAGCCAGGACAGTTCCCTCTGAGCGATCAACCTTTCGTCGGAATATCTCTGCTGCAATCCTCAGCCCTACTGTGCTGAGTAAGGATTTGTTAGTTTACGATCTGAGTTGGGTCCATCCAAGCTCTGGACTTGCAAGGAAAGAAGGCTGTACCACTGTTGCTGTCCCTCAACCAATACCCCCAGTTACTTCTTCTTAGAACTGCTGATCTACGACTGCTTATTTAACCTTCCCTGCAGCTATTCGGTTGTAATCAATGAGTTCCAAAAGAGGACGGATGCCATCGATCTCTTGGAGACGTTTGGTTGCCTCTCGTCTGAACCTCTCGCAACTGTGATGATGGCTTTCAATCCTCTCAGTGGACTTTCTGTCAGATACTTTGAGCGTCAACCCTAGGTCCTTCTCGTCCGACCCTTATTTAACCTTATTTAGGGCTGACAGCTACGCGGAAGCTGCCCGTCAATTCGTAACTTCTTTGATGCTGTGGATCTGAGGACTGATGTTGAAATCCAATTTTTGGGAATCTCTTTTGATTTCGCTGCTAGACTTCCCCGGAAACTTTTGATGGAGTCTTCGTTGACGCTTGTCTAAGTGTGTCAGGTCCTTCTCGTTTGATTCCTTCAACTTGGGACGAAAGCTGGGCTGGACTCCAAGTCCGTCAGACCACAAATGACCTCTAATTATCTTCACAAAGCGTCGAATGAATTATTAAGTGACTTCACTTGACCAGACTTTCCTTTTCAGGATGTCCCAATTAGTCTCCACCTTCGTCAGCCAATTCACAACACTTCCTTCCCAATTTCAATTTACCAATCACTGAATATCCTCAAGTCAGCTCTTCACATCAACAAAAATCACAAGCACTGTCTCCAGTCACTGACGAACCGAACGGAAAATTCCAAAAAGTAAAAACGAAAAAAAAAAGCCCCCGAAAAGCCGAAGGCACCGATGGACAGAGCCGGAGTCAAGCCCTCCCAAATGCTCGAGTCCACGATCAAGATGTATTATCTGTCCTCCCGACTCCCTGAATATCCCTACCTATTCAACGAATCCTCGAAGCCCACCGGTTGGCCCCGATTCCAAATTCAAATCTTATTATTTCACTTATTCAATTAGGCGGCGCCTCGGTCGGGTTATGCAACCCCCTTTCAGGGCTTACAACTCGAGTGGGAAAGAGAGCGAGAGAGAGCGAGCGGGACCGAGGTGTCCTTGAAAATTCAAATATTGAAATAATTGGCGGGAATTTTATTGGAGTCCGGCGGGAATCCCCGGATTAATTGGTTCAGCTGGTGTTGAGGTTATGTATGCACTGTCTAAATTCTACTGATTACTTCTGCATGACGATCAATTTAATTTGTTGAATTTATATCTCGGGGGTTATGTGTATGTGTGTATATGTGTGTATGTGTGTGTGTGTGTATGTGGAATGTCACTCGATTATTTCGTAAGTATTATCGACACCCAATGATGACTATGATGATTGGGACACCGTTCGCTGTGAGTTCTTGTGGGATTCTGTCCACGAAATGCAGTTATCCCAGTGACTTGGGGGATGCGTCCTACAGAATGAGGCGGCGGGGAGGGGGGCGGAAGGGAAAGTGAGGGGCGCGGGGGTGGGGTGGGTAGGGAAGAAACGGGGGTGGTGGTTCGTTGGAAAACCATCCCCTGTCGATGTACACCCCCCTCTCGTGACTACCCCCGGGGGTGTGGGAGAGACAGAAAGCCAGTGGTTGGCTCGTCTCCGCTGTCTCCATGGCTACCGCCAATCCGCGCAGAGGGACCCCTCTTTTCCACTCATCCCCACGAGCAATATGGCGGCTATCCAATGGAAATTCCTCTGGAAAATAGCCTGCCAGCGATTTTGCTACCCCCGAAAGACCAGTCGCCCCCCTCTCCTCTCTCTCTCTCTCTCTCTCTCTCTCTCTCTCCTTTTCTCTCACGACCCGGTACAATTTTTATTTATTTTTTTCTGAGTTGTTTTTTTTTCTGTTCGTGGACTTTTTTTTACCTGTTTTGCTGTTTTTTGTTTCACTTTTTTTGCAGTTTTTTGTCCTGTCCTTCCTATTTCACGAGACTCTGCGCTGTTTTCTGCGATGAAGATGGTTTTTTTGGAGGTTTTATTTATTTATTTTTTTTTAGGTGGTTTTTTGTACTTTGCGACGAGGCGGAGGAGAATCTTGAGGGAGCCCTGGGTGACCTGAGCTTTATTTTGGATTGGCGATTGGTTGGGAAAGGCTGGTTTACGCACAGTGCGGGTGAGAAAATTTGTTTATTACCTGGGGGTCAAAAAAATACGTCGGATGAGTCAGAAAAAAATTCGGGCGAACGTTAGGATTTAAAGCGGGGACTCGGATAATTTTTATTCAGGGGAAGCAAACGCGGGTCCAACCGGACGCCAAAAATGCCATTAATCGTGGCTGCGGTAGCCTCAATCCAAGATTAAAATAATTTGGTTTTATTTTCTAAAATTCTTAAATTCGACCCATTAAAATCCCTCGACTTCCAAAACTCACATGACCTAAATAAATTAAATATTGAGGAAAAAACGAACTGTTTATTCTTCTGGTGTTCCACGCAGTTCCCGAGGCTTGAAGATGTTGGATTAGACGAGATTGGATAATTCAATATCCCGAAAAAAAAAGGTAAAGAATTAGTAACAAAACTAGCCTCGTGACTGTTGTACAAAGGGAGAGAGACTCGTGCATTATTCTTCTTTGAGATTCACCAAAAACATAACGCCCACTGACACACGCGTCAAGGGACTGGACTGTAATTTGCCTCCCTCACCCCTGGAGTGAAAAAAAAAAGGTGAGGCACGTGGATAAAAGTAAAAAGCGGGCCAATTGAAAACCAAAAAACCACAGGCGTTTTGAGGTTTCTTTATTTATGCATTGTCCGCTGACAAATTGCTACTTTGGTCGGCTCCGAAATTTTCCCAGGACGAGAAAGAGAATTTCTGATGCAGCTGCAGTAAAAATCTCCATTCATCGGATTATCATTTATGGAGACGATTAGAGTAGTTCATCTGATGATTATTAACCAATGACTCCCGTCATTAGCGGACAGGACCGGATTGAATAGGATTTTCAAATAATTTAGTCGGCTGCGGACAATTTTATTTATTAATTTTCAAAGATTTTAATTAAAATAAAAGACAGACAGAAAATTAGCTCAATCTGGTTAATTTACAAATCTCCGAGACAATCGAATCGATAAAGATTGATCAGTAATAAATAAATCGACAGTACTCGAGGCTCGACATTATTTAACAAAAAAAATCCCCTGAAAACAATATCTGTTTTCATCTGTCGAGGGTAATTATCGAGTCTTTCAGTTTATCAAATCCATCAAAATACAACGTCAAACCACTATTTACTGAGAGTACTTGGTGAAGTGCCTGTGATCTTGTGTATTTTAAGGGAGATGGGGTAGATCGGGAGATTAGATCTGAGTGCCTGGATAAAACACGAGCCATATTGCCGAGTAGATCTCCAAATGATACATTTCACCCTAACGTATCAACTTGACTCCAAGTTTGCAATGACAAATAAAAAAAAATCAAATGATCATTTGATTTTCCTACAGGATGCATTTTGCTCGACACAAGAGCCTCCCAGAATTTATTTTCAATGAATAATATGAAAAAATAATATTTTCCGACCTCGTGACAAAAATAAAAATGAGAAGAGCTCAGGAAAATATTTTTCTGCAGTGATTTTCAAATTTTCGAGGCGCTAATTTTTTTTCCCAATTGATCCCCCGACGGGATTTGAACCCGATTTGCTCGCGTCCACGACGAGTGTAACTAGTGAGTACACCGCAGCACTAAACTTGCCAATGCACAGTTTCCTAAGTGCGTAAATGCAGTGGCGAGTGTGACAGATTTGGACCACGCCCCGCCGATATGGCACCCCCGCAGTGGAGAATAGAGTAGACATACCCGGTGAGCGTTATAGAGTCCGCAAAGCTCCCCCCAGGCTCTCTCGCTCATTCGCCTGTCTCACTCCCTTGGACTCAAATCGTCGACGGCACACTGCCACTCTCCACTGAATTTCCGAGCAGCTTTGATCTGCGTGCGGCCACTGTCGTACACTAGGGGTCTGTCAGCTCGCCCAGGTTGAAGCGAGATTGAAGGATGAAATTTTCAGTTTTTAGTCGATCCCGACGTCCAGGACACCAAGTCCACACTCCAAGCTCTCGATTAAAAGACTTTGACTCTGATAAAAAATTATCTCGATTGTGAGAGCTCAAAGATTTTTAACTGAGACTTGCGAAAGAAGTGCAAAAGGAATTCAATATTTTGGGTGAAATTCGGTTGTCGGGCGATTCTCCATGTCGAGGTGGAGATGATTGGAATTAATAGGGGGCAAGTTTGGAGATAGGCCCGCCTAAAGTGGTATTATCAGCGCCACGTGTCGTGCACGTGTCAATTGACTCCGCCGTTTGTCGATGGACATCTGATTTTTGGCGGAAACCGCCCACTGCCGATGCTGGATTAAATTGGCACGAAAAGTGGGTGGAATTGCGTGAACCATTCTTCTCTAATTTAAAATTGTTACTCCTCTTCAAACATTAATGAGTCGAATCTCAAGTATTTAATTTTATTTTCGTAATGTGCAGCGGTAAAAATAATTAATTAATTCCCCCAATTATTTGAACGATCGGTTTTTCCATTTTCAGACAAAAAATTGATCCCCGAACATCGTAAATAATTTCAAACGAGTCTTCCATTGACCGCAGGATAAATCCGAGTAATAAATGTTAAAAACTAGTAAACAAATAATTTTTACTTTGAAAATACCCGCAAATGTCTCCGAAAAGTCAAAGAAACCGACGAAACCACTCCCATCTCGTGTTCTCCAGAAAAAAAAAACAAACAAAACCTCGAAGAGAAGAGAGTGAGAGCCCTTACGAGTCCCACGGTGGGAGCCCTTAACCGAGGGCTTCTCTCCTCGGCAACGGGAAAGAGAGACAGCAGAAGCGTCACGTACAAGCTCTGAAACAAAAACGTAGCGACGTCAAATGCAATTACACGAGCTCTGGGCGAGAGCTACAGAGCGCGCGGATGCTGCGCTAGGTTAGAGAGAATAGGAAAAGAGAAAGATGGGGGTATATAGAGTTCATGGAGACGTGCGGCGGCCGGGGGTGGCGGGAGGGCGACGAGGAGGAAGAAGGGAGAGGGCGAACGAGCCTGTGGAGATGGGGAGAGTACGTATAACCAGTGGGTAAAAGGGAACGAATGAGGATTGGTTGGAAAAAGGGTGGAAAGAGGGTGCACGAGGCTAGAAATGAAAATGGGGAAAACCAGAATTGTCTGATACCAATGGCTGAAATAAATAAAAATGCACTCGATTCAATTACCCTTGCAATATTCACTAGTTTTTCCCCCGCAAGGAGAAGTATTTTTTGAATTTTTTTTAATGGGATCAATGAAATTGTTGATATCAATTTTACCGAAGCAATTCAATAGAAAATTCTATTTAATTTATTTTTCAATTCTCCGTGAAATAACAGTTATTTGTGCCATTTGTTTGTATTAAATCTGCACATATGAATAATGTCATATATTTATTATTAATTATTTTTATAGTGACGGCGATATAATTATTTGTAAACAGTGGACATCATAAGTAATGTCACACGTGGAATAATAAATCCCGAATATACTCTATTAAAAAGGTATACATTTTTCCTATTTTTCTAGTTTTGTTTCTTCTTTTTGTTAAATAATGAGACTTTTAACGTTACCTTGATTGTACGTCGACTCTTGTCAACTCCTCAGCCATTTCACTCCCGCGCTCCTCCTTCTCTACCAACGCCGGAGCCTCTTTCCCTCCTGGCCATTAAAAAGTTGTTAAACGCAGCCTGACGGCGCCCCCGCGGCAAATTGGAACCCCATCATAAGTCTTCCTCCCAGGTAACCCTCCTCTTCGTGTATATATAGACGGGTTATGTAAAACGAGAGGATTGGGGTGAACTGGGGAATTGTGGAGGGAAGAAGAAGGAGTTGGGTCATTTTGGATCTTTTACGGGAGGAGATTGGATGGACGAGGTGTAATCAACAATTTTTCGGGGGTAAACATTTTTAGGTGAGTTATTGGGTTATTTGAGGTTTCTGTTGTCTCAGAGGCAACAAATTCTCGTCTTATTTACGTGGCTTTTTGTGGGCGGATGAATGAATAAATCTACACACTTCACGTATTTTTTTATTTAACATTCAGCTCATAAAAATAATTTATTCGCATCTCCCGAGTTGCTGAGACTTAAGTTCGTATGTTACAGATTTAATCGAATAAAATATTTTGCGATGATATCCTTCGAGGAAGCAGCGCCTCTAGTGGTAGCATCTGAGTCTCTCTAATATCGGTTTTGGGGGAACCGACAGCCCCACGTACCGTGGCCATAATTGACGACTGGATTTTTCTGTACGCTTGATAATATTTATAATCCAATTGCAATTGCTATGGAAAACATTTCATTCCAGATTTATTTACTGTTCTAAATATTCCGCTAATTTTTGGAGAACGCCGGCACTTAAGCTCTCACTTTTATCTTAATTTTCTTAGTGAGGTATCCAAGACGCCTTCTCTCCAGTGTCTTGGGTGCACGATGAATTTCTCATGCGATATCCCCACCTTCTTCCATCAAGAAAGAGGAAAAGAGCTTTTCGAACAAGTTCGACGTTTTGTAGCTGGTTCTACAGTAGCGCGGGAGAGCAGAAACTCTCCCATCTCTTTGGCCAAGCGCAAAGACTACTTTTACACTAAAAAAAAAAAAAGAGGAGAATAAGGCTCTCACTCTGAAGTAACTTCCAAAGGGCTTCTATTTTCGACACGATTTCTAAATTGTCTTAGAATTTTAAAACAGTATTTTTGCAGACGACAATTTTCAACTTACAATCATTATCGATAGTTTGAGAATATAAATTTACCATTTCTCAACTTTTGGGATAATTTAAAAATCGACATACGATCATATTTTTTTTAGATTAGTCGTAACTTATCGCGCAATTAGAATTGTTTGTCGACTCGTTCCAGGTCCACTTCGCTGTCTGTGACATTAGCAGATGAAAATTTAAATGCTCTCAATGTTGATGTTTGTTTTAATAGAAAAATAATGGGGCATAAATTCTCAACTGATCCTCCCTAATCTCCACCTCGCTAAATAAATTATCCCACTCCAATGAAGGATGACTCCACTCAGAAAAGGTCGACAATAGCCCCTCCCGGAGTCCCCTCCCCCCGCAAACCGCATCACATCTCAAATTCTCTCCCAACTCTCCAGATCTTTCTCTTCCCTTAAACTAATGTTTTTAAACCTTCATCGTGTGTGTACCACTCAGTGGTCTCAGCCTCTCTCGTTAAAGCGGTTACGTAAAATATTTAAAAAATAATTTTTCACTCTGCCCGAGAGATGTAAACCATCGTGGACTCTCAGCTGCATTTAGCAAGCGAAAAGGATGAAAAATAGACGCAAAAATATTTAGCGAGGGTTGCAGAAAAAAAAAACACGAGGGAAATGGAGGGGAAAAAAATAATGCTCGAAGCAAACGAAGTAAGCGATGTTATATATATTTTTTTTCCCCAGTGTTTTTTTATTTTATTTTTCTAGGTACTCTTCCAGGATATTTTTTGCCGCTTACCTTCGACCTCGTGGCTTTTTCCCTTTTTTATTTCTCGATAAGTAAATTGCTGATCGCTCGACGGACGCAGCAGACTCTATCCGCAATGTAACACGTACAGTTGGCTCGGTGTACGTGGGAAATATATATATATATGTACTTTGGGGTTTATATAAAATTTTCGTTGATGTGTAGTGCGATTGCCGGGGTACGGAAGTGGCAACCTAGTCGTCCATGGTCGAGCGGTTTTAACGAGGCCCACAGACGCGCTGGGGGTGGGAGAATGTCACGGATGATACGAGAAATCTCGAGATGCGAATTTCAAGAGGGATATGAGGGTTAATCACTCGGACGACGTCCATTGCCGGATTTTTCACGCCGAGTGAAAGCTCCGCACGCGCCGATAAATATTCAATGAATAAGTAAATAAATTTTGGAGAACAAAATACTCGTGATACAGTGGATATGTCACGGGCTGTTTCGCATGTGTGATTGGCCGCCCTTGGCTTCGCCTCGGGCCACCACCTGTGCACTCGTCAAAAATCCGTCTCAGTTGTAGCAAAATATTCAATTCGAAGGAAAAAAAGTGAATAAAAAATAAATATTGCAGGGATAAAATTAATTTTTTTAGTTCGTAATTCAGATATTAATGCACGGACAATTTGAAGTTTCATAAACTCAAATGGAGAGAGAGAAGGAGAGAATTGGGCGATGGTGAGACGAGAGCGGCAGCGGAAGGTGAATGTAGCCAAATGGAGTGGGATGCAGATCAACTCCTATGTACGCACGTTGAACCATCCGGAAGCTATGAATATATTATTTCACCGGACAGTTTTACCATAGCCCAGTACTACCGATGGCCGGGATACATGTACGAAAACATCGATCACTGGATTTCATGGCGCATCCCTTTCGGCAATTTTCATGCGTCAGAATTGTCGAATGTGCGCGCATTTTCATTCGTTCGCTATCATACGCGCATGGATTTTAATATTTTATTGATGGGTACAGAAGTGATTAAATTTAGTCCAGTAATGGGCGAGAATTTATTCGAATGAGCGAATTTCGGGGGAAATGGGAATTATTTGGGAGATACTGTGAGGTGCGCGTGAAAAATGTATTACAATTCATTTTACGTAATTGATTGTCTTCATTAAATATTTATAATTCCAATACTATTTACTCAATAAGTATTTGAGAATTAATTGAAATTGGAATTTTTTTTGCCGTGAGAATTAATTTTTGTGAGAATGCAAACAAAATCGTCACTTTATTTAAATTGAATTATCGTCCTCTCAATATTTATTTTCCCTCGAAATCCCCAATTTTTAGTTAAACTCGGGGGTTTAAATATCACCCGCCCGTAATTTGCTCCGACTCTTTTTTTTTTTGCAATTTAAAATGTAACGCCGGGTGGTAAAAAGTTGGAAACGAGAAAACCCAGTGGGTGTTCTCCGTCACCGTTCAGACGTAAAATACGATCTCGGATTGACATGATTTGCAGCTCGATGACTCGCAAGGACTTGCCATTGTCCCGATCTGTCGATTTCCGCTCCACTCGCAGTACGAAAAAAATAATAAAATGGAAAAATATTTTAGTCTCCAAACATTCATACGAAATTAGCTCCCACTTCGTATATTTATATTAATTATAATTGCACAATTACAATTCCAAATGCAATAATATTTACTGAACCACATTGTCCACGAGGAGTCAAATTAAGAATTAACAATTAAAAAATACTCCAGTAAAAAAATGTAATGAGTCAATGTAAATTGTCTTTCTCAATTTTTAATTGACTAGGGTAATGAGGTCACAAAAAAATTATTTCTCGCCCCTCTATCATTCAGAGAGCCCCCGCTATTTAAGCCAACGCAATTTATCGTGGGGCAGGCAATTCTCCCCCTGAAAATTCCGAGATAGAAAATATATTTATGAAATAGATGAGAGAACAGGGCGAAATATCTACACTCCTGTACATTGTTTGCGGCTTGGAATCAATAAAAGCATAGCTTTAGGCTATGCTCTCTCGTTACCATGACAACCAGCTGTGAGCCGTTTCCCTCTCTGTGCTTTCAGAGTATCTCACCCTCTCACTTCCCCCGTCCTCCATCGTCCCCCCACCCGCATTTTGCTCTCATCCCTCACCAGAAACTTGCCGCGTATCTATATCTCTCACCCACATCCCACCCTCTTTACATTCAGCAACCCTCTATTGCCACTCAAAACTTGCCCGAGA
>JAPYZN010000436.1:0-30684 GCA_030522865.1 Psyttalia lounsburyi | reverse complement strand
GGCGTAGGAGTAAAGTCACAATTCCCTCCCGCGCAGCGGGAGGAAAGTGTGTACTTTGCTCCCGCCGGGGAGAAAAAGTACTTTTTCGACACATTGAGATGAAATAGTATATTTCGTAACAAGTGAAAAGTAGTATATTTCGTAACAAGTGAAAAAAATGGCTTTCGGCGAGTGGGAGGTTTATATCACGAGCCGAAGGCGAGGGATATAATCCCACGAGTTACGAACATAAATTTTCGACACAGGATGATGAAAAAATGTTTTTTTGTCACTCAGTCCGTGAAGCACTACTTCACGGCCTCTGCCTCATATGATTACAGAACTCGCCTTCGGCTCGTCCTGTAACCTCATATTCGCCAGAAAAGTTCTTCACGGCCTAGTGTCAAAATATACTATTTGGCGAGTGGGAGGTTTATACCACGAGCCGAAAGCCACTTTTTTCACGAGTTACAAACATAATTTTTCATTGGATTCTTTTCTTGTGTTATTCTTCATTGTGTTAATTTGCTGTAATATTTTTTTGTGTGTTATTTTGTTGTGATATTTTTCAGTATAATATCCTTATTGTGTGTTATTTAGAGCGGTAACCATGTAAAGGAGAAGCGTGGAATATCTCGAATGCGCACTCGAACGAACAGTCGATGAGCTCTCGAAAGAGAATAGATTTAATGAAAATCGATTCTTTGGCTGCATATATCCAATGACTAATTGAGCTCCTTAAATCTCGAAGATGCGAGATACAATTAATCAATTATTTTACTTTTATCGATAAATGAGTACTCTATGATTATTCTGTCATGCTCAACGCGACCAGACAATGAGGATCAAAATTGTAATGCATTTTTCCCTAATCAATAGCAGTTCAGAAAAATGGCAATTAAGAAAATATTATTATAATCAATCAAATACAAAACCCAAAGAAATTCACTTCCTTCAATTCGCAGTGAAGAGCGAAAAATCCAGTAATTCAATTATTTAATTGAATAATGTTTGTGACTTTCGAGACTATTCCTTCAGTGAAAAAATTGCCCCCTCAGTCGTGGAAAAAATCGAATGATTTATTCAGTGGAGCTTTCTTGCCCAAGACCTCAAACTAGATATTAAATAATTCTCTTTGCTCCCTGGAAAACTGAGGTGAAACCCGCATATCGAGAAATGAGGCAAGAGAGGGGTAACATTCGCTAGAAATTCTCCGTTGTTTCTACATTTTCATGTTGACAAATAAGCCTAGAGAGCTAACAAGATACAGATAAGCAAATTAGAGTGATGAATAGGTGGTATCGATGGGCCCTGAGTACTAGTGAGTACTAGACATGGAGAAGGCCACAATTTCTACGTTTGACGTGGCTTGCCTGACAATACAATGAAATTGGTCTTAGAGTATATTCTTAAAACAGCTTGTCAATGTCTGGGTTAAGCCGGGGTAATTGAATTTGTATCATCCGGTATATAAAGAATAGTTACCAGGATTACCCCTCGGCCAATTCCAACCCAGCGCTAGCCCATGCTGGGTGGCTGACTGTTTCATCCTCACGTGGGTCCTCCCGCGAGACTTTTCGTTCTCCTTCTACTAGTCTTTCCTTCATTATCCTGTGACTTGAGAGTGTTGGTGGGGGGCGCTTTTGGGGGGATTTTGAGCTCGTCGAAGAATGAGTAACGAGAAGGAGAAGGAAATTGAGGCGGGAAATGCGCAGGAGGAGGATGACTACTGCCTTCAACTGCCTCGACCTCTCACTATCGAGGAGAAGAAGTATCTTCTCGCCGTCGAGAGGGGAGATCTGCCCAATGTCAAGCGCATGCTGCAACTCGCTGCCAGGCCTAATAAAGTAATTACATTCGGCTATCGGATCGCAAGGATTCGATCGATCGGATTCAATCGCCACGCGGAGAGAAAAATTCAGTAGAAATTATCGTGACGTTATGTAATCCTGTTGTATCTTGACCGCTCGGGGAAAATTACAGTACAGCTTCAGTAAAATTTGTTGAATGCTTACTAATAGTTATCGAGGAGTATGATTGCAATTATTCAACCGGTCAGTAAAATTGGCGACTCCTTACCCTGACCAATCCGTCGATTGAAGAATCGAGTTGCTCAGTATGTCGATTAGTATTCGAGTGGAGTTCAATTGGGATCTCAGTCGATGGCATCTAAAAGTAATCGATTTCATGGGAAGTCGATTGCCTGGGAATTTCAGATGGGAAAAACGCATGTCCGACCTCAAGGGGTCTTTCAAAATCGATCCCCTTCTCGGTCATTTTGCACACCCAAAATTTCCCGGCAATCGACTTCCCGTGGAATCGATTCATTTTCAATTCCATCGGCTGAGATTCAAATTGGACTACACTCGAATGCTAATCGACAAACTCACATAAAAAAATTGACATTTCATTCCACAAAATTGCCAACAGATTGAGAATTGATAATTAGCGATAATTTCTGCATGCCACTGGTAGTTAAAAATCACATTTGCGTGAGAATGAAAAAATTGTGATTGAATAAATTAAATTAATTAATAATTAGGCAAAGTCCATCGATGTTAACTGTGTGGATAGCCTTGGACGGGGTGCCCTGACTCTCGCCATTGAGTCTGAAAACCTGGAGATGGTTGAATTGCTAGTAGTGATGGGAGTTGAGACTCGTGACTCTCTCCTCTACGCAATTGATCAGGAGTTCGTGGAAGCGGTTGAGTTGCTTCTAGAGCATGAGGAACTGCTGCGGAGCTCCGAGCTCAATCAACATCCAGGTTTGGGTTTCATTAATTTCCTTGGGTTGGGCGGAGGGGAGGGCTAAGGAAAAAAATTAATAAGTGGAATAATCAAGGGAAATTGTTTTCTTTGGACAGGGGTGAGAGACATGACACACAGTTGGCAGAGAATCGATCCGGCAGCCGCTCGCTATCCACCGGAGATGACACCCCTCGTTTTAGCTGCTCAGAGAAATAATTACGAGATACTCAAGTTGTTGCTTGACAGGGGAGCCACTCTACCTATGCCTCATGACGTCCGCTGTGGGTGTGATGACTGTCTTCGTGCGGCAACTGGTGCGAGATGTTTTATTATCAAAGCCTCGGGCTCTTCACGCACGGACAAGTGTAATAGAATAAACCTAACGAATTCACTGGACAATGCTAGTGGATTTTTAGTCAACTTTTTATTACTTTTTCGGTTCGTTTCGTTTGGTAATCGTCTAGCATTTTCGACGGTCAGGAAAAATTACCCAACTGCACAGTAAAATTCGCTATCTTTAACAAAAATTATGCACAATTTTCAGTGACGGGTAAACAAATTTTACTGACAAGTTGGGGAATTTTTGATGGAAAGCTAGATAACTTATGAAGCAGTCAAACAAATTATACATACATTTAGAAAACTTTTATTACCCTAATGGTACCTCGTTGGGATTTGATCGACTGCCGATTGAAGAATCCAGTTACTCAGAATGCCGATTAGAATTCGAGTGTAGTTCGGTTTGGATCTGAGACCCAATTAATCAATTCATTTTTGATTCCATCGACTGAGATCCAAATCGAACTCCCCTTGAATGCTAATCGACACTGAGCAAGTCGATTCGTCATTCGACGGGTTCGTCAGGGTAAGGAGTCAACAAATTTTACTGAAGCGGTACGGTAATTTTCCGTGAGCAGTCAAAATACTATTCGATTATATAACGAAATGGTAATTTCTACAGATTTTTTTCCGTGTGTAGAAAGAATCGGTGTTTAGAACTCGATATATTTTCCAGAGGATTTCTGTGGCTCAATTTTTTCCTGAAAAAATCGAAAAATTGAGTGAACAATTCCATGGAAAATAGTTCACTAGAATGAGTTGCGAAAAGTCAAAAATTGGTCTAGCGAATTCTTTAGATTTTCTTTATATATACGGAGGAACCATTGGATATCTCGAATGAACCCTCGAACATGCACTCGATGAGCTCTCGAAAATTCATTCCAGAAAATCTATTCTTTATTTATACGTCCGCAATCACTAACGGAGCTCCTTAAATCTCAAAGAAGCGAGATACAATTAATCGACTATTCCACTTTTGTCGATCAATGAGTACTCGATAATTCTGTCATCATCTAAACACTAATTATATTAAAAATTTTCGGGCGCAAATCTTTAAATTTCGATTGACAGCCCCTTCTTATTTCTGACTTAAATTTTTCCTCAGGAGATCCTCTCAGACTCTCGTCTACTCGAATTTCCGAGTACAAGGCATTGGCCAGCCCGAGTCTGATTGCCCTGAGTTCCCCAGATCCCCTGATGACAGCTTTCCAACTGAGTTGGGAGCTGCGATTACTCGCCGTATCCGAACCCGAAAGTCGAGCCGAATATCTGAAACTTCGAAAACAAGTGGAAAAGTAATTATGACCCTCTAAAATCATAAGCTCTACATATTTTTCAATGAAAATAGGTTAATATTTAGTATTCACTTGCCAATCGTCGTGTTAACCATTAACTCCCAATAATTAAAACAGATTCGCCGTTGATTTGCTGCATCAGACTCGCAGTACAGCAGAATTGAATACAATATTGAACCACGACCCGGAGGCTAGTGAAACCCAGCCCGGCAAACAACTGGCCAAACTCGAGCTCGCTATACAATATAAACAAAAAAGTTTCGTCTCACATTCCCACGTCCAGCAGCTGTTGGCTGCTATTTGGTAGGTTTTTCTCCTATTTCCATTACTAAAAAAAATTACTGAAAGATTTTTGGTCAATCTAGCAATCTATATAGTATAATATTAACTCATTTATTAATAAATACATACATACTATGTGCTCGACGAAATTTTCCTTTGAACCCTCCAATTTCACGTGCAGGAAAATTTAATAATCGACTATTCTCGAATGATTTGAAGGTACGAGGGCGTCCCGGGCTTTCGGAGGATGTCTACGGGGCAGAGAATTGGGATCGTTATCAAAACAGCACTTCTGTTTCCAGTTTATTGTCTTATCTACTGGTTCGCACCGGAGTCAAAGACTGGAAACCTCATGCGACGTCCTTTCATGAAATTCTTGGTTCATGCGTCATCGTATCTCTTCTTTCTCCGTACGTTTAATTTATTTATCATCAAGATTGAAATAGTATATTTCATAACAAGTGAAAAAAAATGGTTTTTGGCGAGTGGGAGGTTTATATCACGAGCCGAAGGCGAGACTTACCCCATATTTCGGTAAAGCGTCCTTCAAGGCCCTCACTGATTTTTTGAACGAACTGAAGAACGTTTCATAAGCCCGTGCACATCACGAAAATTTCCTTGACATTCATTGTTCACCGTAACACTGCTTATTAAACATTGAGATGGCATTCACAGTGGAATATTAAGTGTTTCTTTGATCAAGGTTGCGCACTATCTGGGTGTGTGTCAGATAATAATCTACACCCGATGTACACTTCCCTTCAAAACAAAACACTAATGGTTATGTATAATCCGACTAACTCGAGTGGTAATAAACAGGAGAAATCGAATTCGGAGATAAAATCACAATATTCGCGGCGAATAAAGTGAATTTACTTTGGGGGGGTCTTTCTTAACATTTACCCTCGTTTTGTTCTTTGAAAAGGTCCTCAGGAATATATATTCAGAGATATTGATTGATAATTAATTTTGTTTGATTATTTCACAACTGCAATTTTTAAGCGTCAATGAAGTTTCCTTTGATACTGCCTGATAAAATGGAAATTTTTTCCCTTTTAGTTCTCCTGATGCTGGTCTCTCAGCGGGCAGAGGTCCAGGTAATCCATTACCTCGGCACCGAGTCGATGAAGCGTCAGCTCCAAGAGGATCTCTTGAAGCAGCGCGGAGCAGGTCCAACTCCCCTGGAGTGCCTCGTTGCAGTCTACGTGGTGGGTTTCATCTGGCAAGAGACCAGAGAGGTCTTCGGGGACGGTCTGAGAGCCTACCTCCGTGACCTGTGGAACTTCATTGACTTCACCAGGAATTCCCTCTACGTCGGAACCTTTCTCCTACGTTTCGCGGCCTACGTCCAACAGATGACCGAGATTAGCCACGACGAGTCGGCCAGGTTCATTCCCAGGGAGCACTGGAGCGACTTCGACCCCCAGTTAATTGCCGAGGGTCTCTTCGCGGCTGCCAATGTCTTCAGTGCCCTCAAACTGGTCCACCTCTTCAGCATAAATCCACACCTCGGACCCCTCCAAATATCCCTCGGTCGAATGGTCATCGACATCGTCAAATTCTTCTTCATTTACACTCTCGTCCTCTTCGCCTTTGCCTGCGGTCTCAATCAACTGCTCTGGTACTTTGCCGAGCTCGAGCAGAAAAAGTGCTACGTCGGCTACGGAATAGACCCCGACTGGGACAGGGGCAGTGATCCCTGCCTCAGGTGGCGAATATTCTCAAACTTATTCGAGTCCTGTCAGTCCCTCTTCTGGGCCTCCTTCGGTGGCATTGGCATCGACTCCTTCGAATTGACTGGCATCAAATCTTACACTCGCTTCTGGGGACTACTCATGTTTGGATCGTACTCTGTGATCAATGTAATTGTCCTTTTGAATCTCCTCATCGCCATGATGAGTAACAGCTATGCTGTTATTGTTGAACACTCCGACGTTGAGTGGAAATTCGCTAGGACCAAACTGTGGTTGAGCTATTTCGAGGAGTGCGGAACTCTGCCGCCCCCCTTCAACATTTTCCCAGCGCCCAAGCTCTTCTTCAGGGCACTTGGTATGGCAAAAAAATCAACGGCTGGAAGGAGCTCCTCGAGGTACAGAAGCAAGGAGCATAAGTATGGATCTGTGCTGAGAGCACTCATCTGGAGGTATGTCGTCAATGCTCATACCGAGCATGAAATGTCACCGGTTACTGAGGATGATGTTCACGAGGTGAAGAGTGACATCTCCAGCTGGAGATGCGAACTCTTGGATATTCTCCAACGCAATGGCATGGACATTGGTTCGGTGAATACCAAGGACAGCGCAGTCCTCGGTAAGAAGATGAAGGTGTGGGAGAGACGACTTATGAAGGATTTCCAGGTAGGCAAAGTCACTTGCATTCCTCATTCATTTCTCCAAATATTTTATTCTTTATTCCAAAATTTCGGCCACTTCTCATCATTTAGGAATCGACTGATTAAAAAAATTCAACGTTCAATTCTTCTTACAAATTACTAACTATCCTCCTCAGATGACCCTCAACTCATTTCATACGTGCAGTTCTGATAAAATGTACAAATTTTTAATTTTGTATTGTCCTTTCCAGGTCACAGCTCCTGTAGGACTAGAGGATAACGAAGAGGACGACGAGACGGAACCGATGGAGCCACCAGCCGACGAGGAGGCCAGGGAGAAGTGGAAGCGAGTGGCTAGACTCGCTGTCCTCAAGTCGGCAGATCGCCGACGATCGTGGGGCCAGGTCGTCCAGTGTGCGGTGAAGAGTTCCCAGATCGGGCGGAGTACCAGCAGAGCATCATTACTTAGCCAGAAGAGCCTCCAGAAGGCAATGGATGAGGCCAGGAAGCTGCGGGCCAGATCTCCTCTGCCTGGCGTTAGTCCGATAAAGCTTCCAACAGTCTCCAGTGATAGTATTCTTCGTGTGCTCAAGGATATCAATGAGGATGACACGTCACGATCTCAGTCGCCGAGTGGATTCTCCCCCGATGTGTCTCCCAAGGGAACAATCAGCTCGAAGCTGATGGCTACGACTGTCGGGTATGAGGATGAGAAGGGGCGAAAGAGCCCTCAGCCCCTGATTCCCATCAAATCGTCCCCGCCGAAGGTGGTTAAACGAAAAGCGCCTGGAGCTACAGCCTCCGGAAGTTCTACCGTTCCTGGCAGCATGGCTATGGCTTCTAGTGCACCCACCACTCGTCCTGGAAGTGCAGCGGACGTCGGCAGAAGACCGCCAAGCCCTAAGCAAAGACCTAATACTCTGGATAAAGTATCCCCCAGACCGAAAACTCCTCCTAAGCTCGCTGTATCCCCGGAAAAACGCGCCGCCAAAGTTCTCAGTCCTCGAGCGGCGCCGGCTGGTGATTCGTCCATTGTTAGGAGTAGACCTAGAGCTCCTGGTGCACCGACGACTCCTAAAAAGGTACCTGAGGTATCGGTTATTCCAAATACACCGGAAATGGGATCTCAGAGGAGTGAAGACAAGTGTAGGCTGGTGAATGTTGAAGCCAAGTCACCAAGATTTAAGCCCCCGAGAGGCGGAGGATGGCTATAAAACTGCAGGGAGGGAGAGTGAAATTATTTGAAGCTTGAGTGAGGCATTTTCACCTTACCTGTTCCCAGCAGGGCCAGGGTTAGGGCGTAAAAGGAAAGGTCTTTTCTGGGAAGACCTCTCTAAGAAAAAAAATGTTCCTGGAGCAAATTCTAGAGCCTTCACATTTGAATGCAGGAAACTACATGGATGAGAGTTCTCAGAGAGGGATATTTTCTAATTAATTTCGAAATATTTTCCGACATTTTATTTTTCCTAAAATTCAATGCACCAGAATTGAGTTGTTATGGTTGAAGGAAAGGAAAAACAATCTGTAACGTACGTGAAAATTGATTCGTTTTTCTAACAGCGATGTGTACATCTCTTCAGTGTTTCTTTCCCTTGAGACAAAATAAAATGTGATAAATCTACATAATCTTTAATTTATTGAATTGTTTCAATGCCAAATAACCGAGATCGCATAAAGGGGATTGTTTGGTTTGAAAGCCTGATTTTTGAGCATTTTTCGGGATTTTTTTTTGTGAAGACCAATGAAAACAGAACTTTTAACTCCTGACCATTTATTTATCCATTATCCAAGAATATACGGCTATAGTGGTCCGAAGACACCCGCCCGGAAAAATGAACACCCACTGCCTCCAATTAATTGATTGGGTTATCCGAAACAAAAAAAACGCCGGGTTTTGAAGGCACCGAGTGGACTACGATCAAAAAACAATTTTTTAAATTGGATTTTTGACAGACTTTGGTACAAAAAAGTGCGAATTTAAAGTGTTTTGTCAACTTTTTGCATCAATTCTGGCTGTTTAGTGACATCACTGATGCGTCACTTCGAGCGCGAGATCCGCTTTTCATCCCGTTTCTGAACGTAAGCTTGCGCTCCGCGTTTTGTGTGGCATGCCATGGTTGTAATAATTTTTTTAATTCCCTGGAACCCTTCGTTGAATATTGTCGCTGCCAAAAATGTTGCAATTTCAACGATTTGGGATTTCCCTTCTAACTACTGTATCTTCATGACTTCGAATGTCGAAAAATCACTTTACCTCCACATTCTGGACATATTAAGGAAACAATTTATGCCAAAAAAATGGATTTTTTGAACCCGTCAAACTAGAGGGCCTTTTTTATCTCATTCTCGAGAAGCGAAACTAATTCTCCTACGATTATACCAAAAGTCGAATTTAATAGGTGAAGTATAACAAAATCATTCTATTATACATATTAAAATTTATTTATTTGTCTGATAACTACATGTAACAACTTTTACTTCACTCTCTCCGTTAAGATAGAATAAACCTGATAAATCTAAACTGAATTATATCGGAATTCTTGAATATCTGTTTGTGAATGATGGAACGATACGTTTTTTACTTATGAGATTATTGTATATGATTTTTACTCTCCGTTTCATGGCGAACTATCGAATTACGCAGCCTGGATGACTTTCGTCTGGACGACCTTCTGAGCAGAGTTGATTTTATCACCGAGGGAGAGGGCCATCCCCTGGCTTTTAGCACGGATTCTGATGTGACCGACTACAGGAGCATCTGGCTTATTCAGGGGCTTCTCGATCGACAGATTCGCGAGGGCGTCCTCTCCAAATATTGATTTTGCGTACATGTTTGCCGCCATGAAGCCACATTGGCCGGATAATGCCTGGGGGTAATAAAAAAAAGTTTAAATATTTGAGGAAAATTAAAACATAAATAGACAAAAAGTTAGAAAAATATAATCCATAATTGATATAATTAAGGTACTTTATAAATTAAAAAATCATCGTTTTAAGTAATGATGGAAGAACAAAGGTGAACATTTTTGAACTCTACCTTCTCTGGGGTAAGACAACGCATGTTGGTGGATTTGAGTAGGTGTGCGAGGTATTCCCGGAGATCACCAAGTGTTGTGTTAACTGACACTTTATTCTCCCATTCGAATTCAGCCCACATCTGTCGAAATTCGACGTCAGTGCAGGTTGCTGGGACGATGTAATCCATTATGTCTATGTGGATGTCGTTGAGGACAACTACTGATCTGTCTGATCCAGCTCCAGAGATGTCGTAAACTGGAACAATTAATACCAAATATATAAATCTTGACATATCAATCCAAGACTTTTAATTGTAACTTTTACTTGACAATTTTTTTTGCCGACAATATTTAAAGCGCAATTGCTCTCTCAATTTTCTTCCCTCAATTAAAATTTCAATCTATCGATCTACATCATCACGAATAAGCCAACAACACTCCTTACCAATATTTCCAAAAATAATTCCATTCTCAGTAGATGCAACCTTAACATTGGCCTTGATACTGGCAAAATCTCTAGGTGCCAGAACGATCGGCTGTGGCCTCTCCACGAGCTTCAGATCGCCCATTGTCGCCAGCTCCAGAGTACAATTCTGCAAAGTGTCCTCAGTCTGATTGACAATGAGAACATCCAAAACAATGTCATACTGATTGACGTGTACGAGTGCCTCAGCATAGACGGGATCAGAAAATCCAGTCAACTGGGTGACCTTGCTGAGAGCACTGGGCGTCGGGGCATCAGCTCCACCACTGCCGGGTCTTCCTGCCACAGCAGCTGACAGGCTCTGTTCGAAGACATCTCCGGTGCCGCCAGTGAGATCGGCATTTCTGTTCAGCTGTAAAAACTGAATGGCATCGTCCACCTGGACGACATTGCCAGGCTTTTCCTTGGCCTTTTGGTTCTGGGAGTCCTCCTCAGCTTTAGCTGCTAGCATTCTCCCGAGGGCGTCTCGGCAGCCCTCAGTGAAAACCTGCTGGACGAGGGGAGTCGGACAGGCCAGGGAGCGAAGGCAGAGGGAAATCCGTTCGGCGTCGTCGTGGGTCATTGTTTTGGAAGACAGACCCGATCTGCCCAGCTGCAGGATACTCGACATTATCAGCATGGCCTCTGCCTGCATTCTATTATTTTTCTGCTCGGTGGTTTCTAATGTCTTGTACCTGGTGGATTAATTAATCGTGAGAAGGGGGCCTTTGGGCAATATTTGTCATTGATGAATAAACATTGTGTACAATCACAAAAACAAATAAATAATTATTCATGAAATCAAAGAAAACGACATCCTTAAAAAAAATTCACCTACCTGAGCGCCAGTTTGGAGAGAGTGGTAGCCAACGAGGCCCCAATGAAGAAGTCACCGTCCATCATGTACTGTACCAGAGCCGGTCTCTTCTCCTCCTTCTTTCCGCTGCCGGTCGTGCTGAAAGCACTCTGGGTAGCATAAGTTCCATCAGAAGTGACAAGCTGAGCAGGTTGTACCTGAGTGTTGGTATCATCACTGGATTTATCACCAGCTTGTCTTTTATTCTCAGCCTCGACCAGCGGTAGATCGCCGAGAGCAGCCCTAATCCTGCCCATGAGACTCTCAATATCCTCCTTAGAGGTCGCATACTCTCCAAGGATCCATAAGGCGCCCCTGTGCACTCTCACCGATCGAATCTCCTGGAAGACCTCCAGAAGTTTCTCAATTATTTGCGGTCTCAAGTTCTCAAAGCGCTGAATAGCTTCCCTAATAAACACCAGAACATCAGCGGCAGCAGCTTCATTATTCTCAGACAGAAAATCCACGAGAACTGGGATGACAGTTCCAGCAACGTCAGGAAATTTGATGGAGCAAGTGTGAAGTGTCCTCACCAACAATTGCCTGTACTTGCCGGCATCCTCGTGCTCACCGCCAGCAGTTCTGAGGATCTCCTTTTTCAGGAGCTGCACCATCTCCTCGATAGTCCTCGTGGTGACGAGATCAATGGCGAGGGCAAGGGTCTTAGTCCTCACCTCAAGTGCTGGTGTCCCCAGAACCCGCAAAACATCCATCACCAAATCCTGTAGTACTCGTTCATGCTGGGGGCTCTCCTTCATGGCAATCAGACGATCCAGTACTATCAATTTGACATTATTGTCGCTCTCCTTGACAACCAGATCGATGTAGCAGGAGGCAGCTGCTTTTATCGCTGTTGGTGCACTCGATAGAGTAACCAAGGTACCAGCGGCTTCGTAACGAACAGCTGCACTTGGTGAGTTTAAAAGGCTGTAGATGCAGCGAATAAAGCGGGCTCTTTCCGAGGGATTTGCCAGGCAGACCTTGTAGATGAGCTCGACAATCACCAGTTGAAGAATGTCACCGAAGCTTGGAACGAGATCGAGACAAGCTGCCAAATAAGCTAGTGATCGACTCTGGTCAGCGTGCAGAAGCATCAGGAAAGCGTTACGACGACAGGAGACGTCCTGCTCACCCTCCAAGAACTTGGCAATGAGCTCTGGAGCGTCGGGAATGAGGAACTCGAAGTTCCTGTATATCGTGAAAATGGCGAGAACTGCATTACGACGGACGTACGAGTGACGGTGCTCCAGGCAAGCGATTATGGCGGGCATCAGGGGCTCCAGGAGCTCTGGTTCCTTCAATTTGCAGAGGAAGCGCAGGGTCGAACCTCTCACGTACTCGTTCGGGTGCTGGAGGTCCTTTCTATAAGCGTCACATACGAGAATCATCTCTTGGAGGAGTTTTCCGTCGGGCGATGTCTTCGGTACTATCTCCCAGAAGATCAGGAGGAGCTTCTTTATCGTGTGATCTTGCAGTGGCAGAACGAAACGAATTATCGTCATGAGCAGGCCCGGCAGGCGTTCCCCACTCAGAATCATGTGGATGGTTTTCTTTAGGGCTTCGATTTTTATACTAACGTCACCCTTCTCCAGATCCTGCTTCATCTGGAGCTCGTTTATGGGCTCCGAGTCCCCAGGAATGTTCATCAGGGTGTAGCATGGCTGCTCGGCTATGCTACTCATCTTGCTGGGGTCAGTGGTGACTTGTCACTAGGATCTAGCTTGGCGTTGAAGATGAGAGGAAGGGACAATTGAGATTAGAGCAAATATTCAACATTAAATCCAAAAGCTTTGGGACAAGTCTGGAGTGCTTTGTAATAAACAATAATAATAATAAACTGCTATAATTGCAATCAATTGTTACAACTTTTGCATTTTTTTTTTGATTCATTTGACAGCGATAATCAGAATTTTAGATTGCTGATGAGACGAAGCAATTCCGTTAATCCGAAAGGGTTGCAAATCCACAATATTATTTTAGAGGACACCTTCACGACTATCATTTCTCTGAGGTCCATTTTAACGAGCTACGAAACGGCTGTTAAACTAAATAAATCATCACCCTTTATGAACAAACTTCGAAAAAAGAATAGAATTGTCCAAATCTTCTACATCACTAATGGACGCAATTCTTGAAATTGGGTGATTTTTATATTTTTCTAATTAATAATTACAATAAGATAGAAGAGATAAGAGTGGAAGTTTGGTTATGGCACGAGACCCGAGTTAATCCAAGGAATTTGATAATTTAAGTAAAAGGAGTACATTAATAATAGTCCGCGTAATTACTCACCTATTTATGTCCTCAATCACTGAATTAAACAGTCCTTTATCATCAAAACTTCATTTATTAAGAGAAATGTTATTCCGTCAGACGAGCATACGTGTCAGAACGCCCATACGCTGCTGCATTGACTTATGATGATTCGTTGGCGCAGCACCACGTGGCGCCAGGCGTTCATTTTGAACGCCCGAAAATTCTGATCGAAGTAGAGCCCCTTAAAAATGGAAGAAAAATACCTTCGGAATTCAATTTTGATATCTCCAAATGATCAATGAAATGACAGAAACTTTAATAAATATTTAGAACGAACAGCTGTCGTTTAACGAGAGCTTCCAAACGCTGCTGAATGCATTTTCTCGAACATTGGTTGCTCATTAATCAACAATTTCAAAATTATTATTTATTGCCGATAAATAAGGCAATTGTACGCAATTATATTCATTATTGCGTCAATCTCTACACTTGTTGTGGAATTCTTGAGATTTCTCTTGGGACTTCTGATAAAGATGTATTATTAATTTTTTTATTATGATCTCATCCTGTGAATGAGCTTCCCATAATTTGTATTTCTTAAACATTGTTAGCTGTGAGAAAAAACCATTATCTTGAACTTGTGTTTTTTTAGACTACAAAAGAGTGCGCACGTGTGGCCGCCTCTTGTGTTTTTTTAAGTTAAATAATACAAAAATATTTTCTTTTCATATGTTATATATGAAATATAATATTATATTTTACATTCGATCATGCTAAGGAGAAATAGATCGGTAACAGATTGCGTTTCATGATTTGTTTATTAGACAACGTTGGCTATTTTAAATTTATTTGTTTTCGGATAATTGATTTACCGGTCGATTGCCTGAGAATTTCAGCTGGGAAAAACGCATGTCCGAGGTTAAGGGATTTCCCACAATCGATCACCCTTTCGGTCTTTTTGTCCATCCAAAATTCCCCGGCAATCGACTTCTCATGAAATCAATTGATTTTCGATTCCATCGGCTGAAGATCCCAATTGATCTACACTCGCATGCTAATCAACGGACTGAGCAACTCGATTCTTCAATCGACAGTCGATCAAATTCCAAACGAGGGATCGGTTAGGGACATCGAGAAATCTTCGATTAAGGAGTCAACAAATTTTACGGACCGGTTGAATAATTTTTATCGTACCCCTCGATAACTTTCAGTAAGCAGTCGATAAATTTGACTAAATCGCTACGGGAATTTGTCTTCGTGTGCATTATTGATTTCATTGGGTCAAGATCACGAAACTTTATTCTTCACGTGAAAACACTAAATTTGGATCGTGTGAACAAGGAAAAACTGAGTTTACCATTGCATTGGGTGGCGAAGAAACGAGAGAAAAAAAGAATTCCTTACAAGTGACGGTGTCAAGGCGACTTCCACATTTTCCTTAGCTCTGATACTCCCCTACTATCAGAAATAAACAAAATACCAATAGCATTGTGTGTGCGCACGCCATTGAAAAAAGTGATTTTACTGGGAGAAACACGTTCGAAGGATAAGACTCCCCTTAGACGTTTAAAACGGTAATTCACGTGAGTTTGATCCTCAGATGTAGTTTAGCATTTCTTGAGGTGCAGCACAAAGTCACCGAGTTCCCCGAGTTGGCTAGTTCAAAGCCAGACCCTGTTACCCTTGGATACAGGTCATTCGAAAATATCGAGATGCGTTTCAAGAGTAATCTTCGTAATTTTCGTGTAATTATTTTTTTTACTTTTATTGTTGGACTTATTGTGGACTCCAGTGAAGCTAGTAATCAGTGCAAGAATAAAGTCATGAATATTGTGATGAAGAAGTGCAATGGCTTGAGAACCAGGAGCAAGAGGGACCTGCAGGAGCTGTCGATTCAACTTTACCCAGGTGAATTACAATAAAAGAAAAACAATTTGTGGGGAAATGAACTCAAAAGGAGATTTCGTTGAGGACAGTAGGTCAACTCGGTAGGAAGAAAAATTAGTTCCTCAGGAATTAATTATTCGGTAGAAGTATTTTTCTTTGCTCCCAGTGTAAAACAATAATTTATGAAGAATTTGAACACAATTTTCTTTCTTTTGCATTGAAGGGAAACAATTGGTTCATCATCTCTCAAGGCGGCTAGTGGAAGACACCGCAGACGGAATTATTAGGGTCAAAGCTTCTACGGAATCTCCAATCATCGATATCGAGGTGCCTCCGAGTCCAGAGACTGCGGATGTTCCCAGAGTTGTCGGTAAACCTCACCCGCGGAGGAGTTTCATTGGGCTTCTTGATCAGGTAATTAACCCCTCGCTAAAAATTGTCTAGACGTGTGCCTAATTTTTATTAGAGATAGTGAATTTTACTGTGCCGCTGAGTAATTTTTCCCGAATAGTTTGTATTCGATACCCAGAGTCCGGCCTCTAGCTTTTCTCCATTAGTTAAGTCTGTGTCTAATTAATCAAGGTATTAATTTCTTAACCAGCTATTACGAGTGACTAACAATGTATTCTATGTTTTGTTATTTTATTCGATCCTCGCAGCTGAATTGAATGAGACTTTCCAGCGCTGAATCTCCAAAAATCCGGTACATAACAAAAATTATTAAGCCACACTGAAAAGAAAATGAGAAAATTCCTGTCTATTTCTCTTATAAAAACTGTTGAGAAACTGCGAAATTTAGGTTGTAAGTTCTCACGCAAAAGGGGATTAAATAATCTACATTATAAACAAATGTTTTGAATCATCTTTCGAATTCTTATGCCGCCCTTTGGCTGAGAATTTACCGCGCTAAATGTTTTCCGTTTTCCAGTAGCTTTTCTCCTTCCGAGGGGAAGAAAAATTTAATCGAGTTGAAGAATTATGAAAAAAGTTTTCAGGAAGCGAATTTCGGCGGAGACCTGGGCCTCGACTTGAGCACTGATGAGGCGAACGATCTGTACAAGAAGCTCTCCAAGAGGCTCCCCAGGGAACTCAAGGACGAGGAAATGCAGAAGATGTTCTTCCGATTGGCTGCCGAGTGCTGTCGGCACGACGACGACTCTTGTTTTGAATCGACTCCACTACTGAAATGTGTATGATAAATAAATAGACTTCTACTATTTTAGGATTGACTTGTAAATATATAATTAATTATCGAATAAATAATTTATGGAATATATCGTCGATCTCTTCCATCCCCCGAATAATTAATAAATTATATCTATGGATAAAGAGTAAAAAATTGTTGTCTATTATTTGTTGAATAAATAATTCATCCCTCGATCGATACTTGCCTCGATCCTCGAGTTGTAAATAAAAAATGTAGAGCTGTGAAAGCATGCGTACGCCCACCCACCGCCCCCTCATAAGCATTTCTGTTAACAATCCGCACTCCCACCGAAATGCGAGGAATCCAATTGATTCTATTTTTAAATTTCACGTTTTCCCTGGGAAAACCAAATTTTCTTTTGATCATTGTTGACGATCTGCGCCCAGCCCTCGGGTGCTACTCCGATGGGAAATCCTTCACCCCGAACATCGATAGACTCGCGGAAAATGGAATTACTTTTGAAAAAGCGTACGCTCAGGTTAGAAATAAATGTATAATTGATGACCAGGCTTCTAGATTATTTCTACTTGCTCGTCATATTATTTATTATATTATTTTATAATGAAGAGGAATTCTCGAATTTCATGCTCTATAATTTTTGTTTTGTGTCTTTCGTTCCTACCTCACGACAATTTATCTCCAGCAAGCGCTGTGTGCCCCAAGTAGAAACTCCTTCCTCACTTCTCGCAGACCAGACACTCTCGGCCTGTACGATTTCTACAGCTACTGGAGAGAGACCGCCGGGAATTTTACAACCCTTCCACAACACCTGAAGGACCACGGTTACATCACGATGTCTATAGGAAAAGTCTTTCATCCAGGTGAGACCTTCATCTACAAAAAATCAATGGACAATCCTAGCTAGTTTGCTAGGATTTCACACGGAGAGAATTTTCTTAGTAAAAATTACGGGTCCATTTGGTAATCTTTTAGCATTTTCGAGGGTTGGGAAGAATTACCCAACCGCACAGTAAAATTCAGATTCTTCAACAAAAATTATGCACACGTCCAAACAATTTTTGTTAAGGAGTTACCAAATTTTACTGACTGGTTGGATAATTTTTATCACACCCCTCAATAACTTTTAGTGAGCGGTCAACGAATTTTATTGGACCCTGAGGAACCCATCGATTAAAGAATCTTGTTGCTCAGTCTGTCGATTAGCATTCGCGTGGAGTTCGATTTGGATCTCAGTCGGTGGAATCGAAAATTAATCGATTTCATTGGAAGTGGATTGCCGGGGAATTTTGGATGGACAAAAGGACCGAGAAGGTGATCGATTGTCGAAGATCCCCTGAGGGCGGACCTGCGTTTTTCCTGTCTGAAATTCCCTGGCAATCGGCTTCCCATGAAATCGATTCATTTTCGATTCCATCGGTTGAGATCCCAATCGAACTACACTCGAATGCTAATCAACATCCTGAGTACCTCGATCCTCCAATCGACAGTCGATCAACTTCCAACCGAGGAATCCGTTAGGGATATATTTAATTTTTTTCGTACTTACTCACCCTCATTTCCCAGACAAAAAAAAACCCTCCAGCGTATTATCCTCATTTATTATGTCACTTCTACATTCACCAATTCTACATTCGTCTAATCTTAAAAATAACATATTAAATATTGATACAACAATTATGCAATTAGGAATCAGTTCGAACAACTCAGACGACAGTCCTTACTCCTGGAGTCGAGAGGCCTTTCATCCGTACACAAATCGTTACAAAGACAGTGCCCTCTGCTGCACTTCAGACGACGACGCATTACCCGCCCGCAATCTAGTAATTTATCTCACATTTTCCGTCGAATTTTTTCATTTTTGTTCTTTCGATAATTATCTTAAGTTATTACAAAATGTGCAGGATTTATTTACACTTCATCTTTACGATTTTTTAGGTGTGCCCAGTGGATGTTTCATCAATGCCATTGGGAACTCTACCGGATATTGAGAACTCAGAGGCTGCTAAGGAGTTTCTGAAGGATTACAGGAATAATATTATGAAAATTAATAAAGAGAAACCATTTTTCTTGGCGCTGGGCTTCGAAAAACCTCATATACCCCTGAAGCATCCCCAAGAGTACTTGAGTAATAGACACAAGATAATATAATAAAATAACAAAATGTGCTGGCTGTGAAGAAGGAGGAATTAATTGCATAGTAGAAATTATTATTTTTTTCTTGAAATAACTCGTACATTCATTGCCTCTTCGAGATTCAATGGATTTTTGTATTTTTTCAGGACACCATCCCCTGGACAAATTCAAACTCAACGATTATTATTGGCCCGATAATATTAGCAGTGTCGCCTACAATCCTTGGACTGATTTACGAGAGCGAGAGGACGTGCAGAAGCTGAACCTGACATTTCCCTGGGAGAGAATACCAGAAACATTTGGGAAGAAAATAATGCAATCTTATTATTCAGCTGTTTCGTATGTGGATGACTTGATCGGGGGAGTCGTGAGACAGCTGAAGACATTGGAACTCGATGATAATACTATTATTATATTAACGTCCGATCATGGTGAGTGGTTTTCATTATTGATCGACTTTTTTATGAAAAATATTTGAAGAATTTAATTATGTCGATGATCAAGTACTTGAAATCAATGTATGAATAACATTTTTTGCAGGGAATTTCGATCCTTTCTCCTAAAATTCCAGACTTTTAAGATAATTTAATCATTGAAAAGATCAATTTCATATCAATACCCATCACAATTCCCTTCTAAACTTCAATTTAGTAGAAATAAAATTATAGGATGGTCTTTGGGCGAGCACTCCCAATGGGGCAAATACAGTAACTTCGAGGTAGCCGTGAGAATTCCCCTGATTGTCTCCCTCCCGCAGACCCACCTCAAACGTCACCAACCAAGACCAAAATGGAGGACAAATGCACTAGTCGAACTAGTGGATTTATTTCCCACAATTGCCGATTTATCTGGCAATCCCATCGAACCATGTCCAAAAAATTACTCTGAGATGGTCTGCAGCGAGGGAATCAGCTTCCTCCCCGTTATGAATGCTATTTTACGCAACAAGGTATTTCTGTCGTGATCATTACCAATTTTAATAATGAGAAATTTTAAGTTCAATGTTTTTTATCGCGTTTTTTCATAAATTCCGACATCAAAAAAATTGAGTCACTTCAGTTCATGAAGCGAATGAATTCTGGGGCTTTGTTTTTGGTGAACTTTTTTTGTGGAGAAAAACTTGCTAAAACCTCAATATTTAGATAATAAAATAATAGCGTTTTTAAAATGATACAGAAGGTTTTGAGGATAATGAATATTGAATGATTTATTAAAGACAATAGGGTGGAAGAGAGCTGCATTCAGTCAATATCCACGACCTGGTGTATCACCAACGTTGTCACCAAACAGTGACGAGCCACGTCTTCATCACATCAAAATAATGGGCTACACATTGCGTACAAAACTCTATCGTTACACAGCATGGATTAAATTTGATAATTTGAGAATGAGAAGCCATTGGAACAAACTCATTGCCGATGAGCTCTATGATCACACGAGAGATCCCCACGAGATGATAAATCAAACAAATAATACTGATTATCTAGAAACTAAAATTAAACTGAAGAAACAATTGAAGAGTGGATGGAGACGAAGTCTGCCTCAACGTATTGTCCATTTTGACAATCAATAATTCATTTATTTTATTACATTTCTGATGAAAATAATGAAAATAGAAAAAAAACCTATGATAATCGATAATAAACTAGTTATAAAAAAAATACAGGCTTCTAGAATTTTGTTCAATCTCTCTTGAAACCAAAGAAAACAGTTTTTAGTCTAATCATCTGTTGCAATTGAAAGACTATTGGCCATTTTTCATCATCACGAGATGTTTTTATGTTGTGAAAGTCGGAGATAATTAATCTGGAGATGAGAGAATGCGTTACCTCACAAATTCACTGGATTTTAATTTATATATATAAATATCATCAAGTGCGGTGAAGCATCGAGATTATTCCTCTTGATACTTGGCTGGTTTACTTTGAGTTGATGAGGACTGGGCTGTGCTGTTGGATGTTGGTGTACTTGGAATTATCTGAAAAAAAAAAATTACGAATAAAATATTTGAAAACGACGAAAGAATTTAAGAGGCTTTCTGATGTAAAAATCAATGCTCACCTCAAGAATGTCAGGATCACTGGAAGCTGCCGCCCTAGGCTGCATGGCAGTGGCCTGCCTGGAATACATAGTAGAATTTTGTGGAGCTCTCTGAGCGCTCCCAGCAACACTCTTAAAATTCCCAAACTGCTGAGCATAAAGCAACTGCTTCTGATAAGCCGTCATCTGCTTGGCCTGCTGATGATGCCTGGTGTAGGCCTCCTGCGCCAGCTGATTAGCCAGAGTATTAGTAGGATTGGAATAGCCAGCCGTAGATGCTCCCAACTGGGGAACCCTATTCGACATAACCGTCTGATTCTCCATGTAACTGTACATATCCATCAGCGCTTTCCTCGCCAGCATTGTCTGCTGCTCGGCCGTCATATTAGGAAAGTCTTTCTGATACAATCTCTGCAGATTATTGAGCTCAATCTGCATGGCATTGCCATTGGAGAATGGATTCAGCACCTGCTGATTGAACTGCAGCAGCTGATCCTGATAATTGAATCCAGCATTGATCATTGGGTTGACTGGTGGTCTTCCAGCCTTCTCCTGCTCGTACTCCAGCCACGCTTGCTTCCTCTCCTCCTCGTCCAGTCCCTCGTCAGCCTTGTTCTCCAGCAACGAGTCATGCTCGTGGAAATTGACAATAAGGTCCTTATGCTTGGAGAATATCTCAGCAAGAAGTCGATCCTTTGGGCAACCAATGGTCACTGGTGTCTCCGGAGGTCTGTCCAGTGTGTACAACTCAGCAAGATCTGAATTCGTGTAGTGTCTCTCGATCTGCTGTTCATCAACGACTCGACAGGACAATGACAGTTTTGTCACCTGTCTGTTATAAATCTTCTCCTCCATGGTACCAGAAGCAAGAAGTCTGTAGACATAGCAGGGTTTTTTCTGTCCAAACCTGTAGATTCTGAATATACTCTGAACATCATGTGATGGGTTCCAACTGGCGTCGAAGATGACAACTCTGTTGGCAGCTGTCAGATTAATCCCAAGGCCCCCAGCTCTCGTTGAAATGAGGAACAGTCTGGCTCTTGTGTTCGTTGGCCTATTGAATATCTTGCACCAGAGACTTCTGTTTTCCGTCGTGGTCTGTCCATCGAGCCTGAAGTAGTCCAGCCCCAGAGACCAACTGCCAGTGTGACCATCGATGAGCTCTGAGGAATTGGCCGTATCCGTCTGTGTCGCGTCATCAATCATTGCTAGGAATCTCTCGATGAGGGTGAGTGAATAGAGAGACTGAGAGAAAACGAGAACCTTGTCCCCAATGTTCTCACACTCCTTGAGGATCTCGAAGAGGATTCTCAGTTTGGCTGATATCCTGAGGTCTTCAAAGTGCTCGTCCTGCACGAATTGGGACCACCACTCTTGCTCCTGCACTGACTCTTCCACTGTCACCTCCTCGACATCCGCATTAGCTCTGGTGTGACGTTTAACAGGCACATTATTCACATCACTCTTTTTGCTCTTTGAGCTGCTGGTCGATGCATTGCTGCTGTCACTCTTGCTGCTCTCGTCGTCACTCCCATCGTCGATAAAATCCCTGAGGGAACCTTCAGAATCACTCGCCTCACGCAGTTTCTTCTCAGCAACCTTGGCCGCATTTAATTTAATAGCAATTGGATGTGTCCAGATGCGTTGGAGTGCCTGGAAGTCAGCGAACAGTGATCCACCAGCTCCTCTGTGTCGCCTCGCGAGATTGTCGATGTAATACTGATACAATTGGATCTGGATATCCGACAGCTTGACAAATATCACGTACTCCTGCTTGGGTGGTAAGAACGGAGTTAAAACTGAATAGTCAAAACGTTGAACACTGCCCTCCAACATTTTATGAAGTACATGGGCCCTCTTCTTCATCAACTTGACATCATACTCAGTGGAATTGTCAAACTGTCCATTCTGAATGGGATTAACAAATCTGTTCAAAAATTCCTTCTTGGTACCCAGTAAATTGGGCTTGACGAATTGCACCATGCAGTGATACTCAGTGAGATTATTCTGAAGGGGAGTACCAGTCAGTACAATTCTCCTCAGTGTTTTTATCTTGCTCATGGCCTTGCTAATGGCTGTTGTCTCGCTCTTCAACAAGTGTCCCTCATCGCAGATAACCAAGTCTGGACCTGGCTCCACCAGAGTGCTGAAGAATGACTCCCGTAACTTTTTGTTGATTTTTTTAGTAGGATTTGAGAGATTTCTGTACATCTCGTAGCCAAGAATCATGACCCCTCCATTCCTCTGCCAGCGGTCAAGCTGAAATCTCCTCTCGGCATTCTGCTTGAACTTGGTAAGTTCGTATACTTCTACGTCGTCGCCATCATTCACCTCATTCAGCCAAATCTTGAATTCGTTTACCCAGTTTAATACTGTACTCAAGGGGCAGACAACGAGAACAGTACATACTCCAGTTTTCTCAGTGTTCACGAGGAGTGTGTGGGTCAGTGTCACAGCCTGGAAAGATTTTCCCAAACCCATGCAGTGCGCCAGAATGCAGCCAGAGCCAGAAGTCGTTTTGGATCGCTCCAGGGACTCAAAGCAGGCATCCCACATGAATTTGATTCCTTGGGCCTGGTGAGGCTTCAGCTTCTTCACCAAACCCTCGTGGACACTGAGTAATTCCTCCTTGGATTCCTCATCGAAATCCAGGATTAGCTTGTCTACCTTCTCCTCACCAGCCAGTCTAGCCTCGTACAGCTCATTGTAGAGTTTTTGACGCTCTGCCATTCTCTTCAGTCTCTCCTCCTCCTGCTTTGCTGCATGCTTGGTGTCATCAGCTACCTTTGTGTCTTTAATAACTTTTCTGATGTTCTTTCTTCCTGACTTGTTGGGGGAACCCTGGGAGTTTGATATGTCATCGATATCACTGTCACTGTCTGTCCCAGCTGTTCTTACTCGACGTCTCTTCGGCTTTGGGCGATTCTTGAAGGAGGAACTCGAGTCAGACGAGTTGTCCACTTTCTTCAATCGTTTCTTCCCCTTCTTCTCGATTTTCGTGGAGTCCTCAGGATTCTCGGAGTCCTCTGAGGGCTCCTCATCTGTAAGTTTTATGTCAGAGTCCGAGTTCAATCGACGTCTCCTCACTCTCTTCTTCTTCTTCGACTCGTCCTCATAGTCCGAGTCGTCCGAGTCCTTCTGAGAGATCCTCTGAACCTTCTTCTCAAACTTCATGGACTGATCCTCCTCGTCGGATGACGAAAGCTTCATAGTTAAGAGTTTACTCCTCTTCCACTCGGCTTTATTGGACGTTGAGGAAGAGCCTTCATTTTCCTCTGAGGCTTTCTCCCCGGATTTGCCTGATTCTTTCTTACCCTTTTTTACCGGTTCATCGTCTGACGATATTTCCACGGGCTTTTCCTCGTCTGACGAATCCAGTAGTGCAGCCTTGGCAAGATTTTCTGCATTGCGATGGAGATCGCCTGATTGTTGAGATTTCACGTGAATCTCGGCATTCTCATCGCTACTGGAACTGTCATCTCCGTCAATCTTCTCTCCATTTAAGTTGAGGTGGTCCATGAGGCTGTCGTGAGCCTGCTTGGAAGTCCGCTTCTTCACTTTGGACGTTGATGTTGTGTCTGAAGAGTCCGAGGCATTGCCCCTGTCTCGCTTGCGAGGCTTTTCCAGGCCATCTAGAGTTGTCAGGCTGCAACGAAAATATGATTTTTTTTTTCTTTTTTCAATAGTTTTGGACGCTAACAATAGTAGGAGACCATGAAAGGCGTCTCCTTCATACGACTGAGGGAATTTTTGAGGAAAATAAGATCATCTCAAGATGGAAATATACCCAGGCTAAGCACACAAAATCGTAAAAATTCAAAATCGTAAAAATTCGTTTTATCCATTTCTCCCCTAGAAATACCATTCAATAATTGCTCAACACATATGAAATATTTTATTAATGAAACCTTCATGAGTAAATGATACAGACCACAAAACGTAATGAAGAAAGTATGAGTTACAAGTACCTTTTGAGTTCCTTATCTTCAAGGTACTCTTTAGATTTTTTTAAAGCCTTTGCATGACGTCTGAGAATGCTATTCGAGAGACTGTTCACCACCACCGAACACCTCAGCCTGAGCTTTCTATCATTTTTATAAAATTCTGAATTGTTAATGCAGAGTTTTCTCCTCTTAACACGAGGTGATGAGAGCATACTGTCTGAATCTCGATCACTGGTGGTTGGCTTTTTCAATGGAAGCTTCTTCTTCTTGTTCTCCTCGTCATCTGCTGATGATGATGATGATGATGATGATCTCAATAGTACTTTTTTCGCATCGTTGTCAAGATCCCTTAGTTTCTGGGAGCCGGTTTTTTTGGATTTGGGACTGGGTTTGGATATTACAGTCTCAACTGCTGAAGTATCTGACTTGTCTTTCGCCTTGGATTTATCAGATTCCTCAGCAGAACTTGTCCCATCTCGAGTTTTCTCTGAATCCATCATTTCAGGTTCCTTTGTCTTGGCAGTCTCCAGATCATCCAAGGAAGAATTTGAGTCTAGAAGTGCCTGCTTCGCCCTCTCTTCACCTCCTTTGGAGACAGTATCATCTGAGACTTTGTCCGACGAATTGTCTGGCTCGAGGAGAGAGTCCTTCGTTGTCTCCTCGATATGGGGTGTTTCTGACTCTGATTTGTTCGGTGATGTCTTCTCATCATCGTCAGACGACGAGTCTGAATTCAAGAGAATATCCTTCGCTACCTTCTCATGATCAGACAATCGCTTGTCATCAGATTTCTCTGATTCGTCCAATGCAACAGCTTCGTCCACATCTGAGGATGAGTCTGTATGCAGGAGGAGATCCTTGGCGATTGCCTCAACATTAGGAAGCTCTTGTGATTCTTTCTCCTTGGATTTATTAGCAGCTTCAGTTGCATCATCGAGTCCATCCGATGATTTTGGTGGAGAGTCTTCAGTCTGTTCTTCAACGTCACTCGCATCAGAAGGCTCTTTAGATGACTCCTTTGAGTGCTTATTCAATTTTTTAACTGAGTTTTTCTTTGTAACTTCCTTTTCATGCTCAGAGTCTGATGGAGTCTTACCCGCCTCTCCTTGTTCTTCAGCATCAATACCATCAGAATCTTCCTGAGTTGATTGCTTCGAGTGTTTCTTCGATTGTTCAACAGATTTATTGGAAGTTTCCTCTTCATGTTCCGACACGTGAGCTTCAGTTAACTTAGGTTCACCAGATTTTCCTAATTGGTCCACTGAGCCACTATTTGATGAGCCTAAATGGGATGAAGAATCTATCGGATTTTCATCGACTTCTGGAGGCTCAACAACGGGTCCTTTATTTTTGCTCGATTTATTTGACGAAGGACTGGAGTCACTCTCTGAAATGCAGGAGCCATCTGAATTTTTTTCTTTATCATTATCAGCAACCCCCGAGGAGGAGGCTTCCTTCTCAGATCTATCTGGTGATTGACCCTCCGGAGATTTCCGCTCTTCAGTTTTCTTCTCGGATTCACTCTCCTCTGGCGACGAGTCATCTTTTGATTTCTTTGGTTTCTCAGTTTCTATGTCTGAAGAGTTCACGACTGACTGGATGTTGTCATCACCAGCTTGAGGCTCTACCTCCTTTCCGCGTTTACCCCTGGAATTTGTCGTGTCGTCTTCATCAGAAGAGGAAGCCGCCGCTCCAACGTTCTCAGTCTTATCAGCTGGCTCAACTAATTTACCATCATCTGACGTATCAATGTCGGAAGCCACCGAAGTCGATCCCGCCTTCATCTTCTTCTTCTTATCCTTCGTTTTGCTCATACATTCATCACCAGAGGACTCGTGAGACAAACTTTTGGATTTATTTCTCACAGATTTCGGTTTACTGTTTTTGTCTTCGCTTGACGAACTGTCAGTATAAATTAAGGATGACACTTTCTCTCTACTTTTCTTGCCTTTTTCAGATTTATTCTTCTTCCTCCCCTCTGTCGATTTTGCCGATTCCGAACTGAGTTTTCTCTTTAATTTCTGCTCACCATCGGAATCCCGCAACGACGATTTCCTTTTCTTCTTTTCATTCTCCTTCCCATCTTCCTCTTCATCTCCAGAGAGCAGCAAGGGATCTGGCGAATCTTCGCGCGCGCCTCTCACTTTCTTGATAATTTTATTCCTAGATTTTTTACTGCTCTTAGGGCCCGGTGAGTATTTCTCTTCACTGGTATTCCCAGAATCCGCGTCCTGTTTTTTCTTCTCCTGTTTCCCGTCACCCCCTTTTCTTCCTTCCTCCTCAAAATCAGCGAACATGTCATCATTGGAGGAGTTTCCATCGTTGGCTCTCTCCCTCCCCGTCTGAATATCATCGACGTCAACAAGATTCTCAGTAACTTTTGACGATCGCGCAAATGAGGCCTCCGAATGTTCAACATCACTGGAGAGCCCATTGGGCTCCTCGTGCACTGGAGATAGTGACTTATCTCTCCTACTCAGACTCCTGCTCTTGCTTTTAGTCTTGCTACTGTGAGCCTCCTCATCCTGAGTGAATATCTCTGCACTCTCGCAATCAGAAACTTCAGGTGTCCTTTCCACTGATGAACTCTTCTCCCTGTCTTTCTTTTCCCTCTCCTCTTCATCACTCGAGGAAGGCACAATTCCCCTCTCTCTCTTTTTATTATCTAGACCACTTCTCGATGGAGTGACAGATGCATCGATTCCATTTGTACTGATGAAAATATTCCTGATCTTGCTCTTGTTACACCAACTGCCAAACTTATTGACGAGATTGTGTTCATTGTCATCAAGCTCCTTCCTCAATGATGAAGTTGTGGTTTTGCAGTCGGCTATCCATGTTGTCGCCTCGATTGGTCTTAACATGTCCTTCTGCGAGTACTGTCGATGGAGGGAGTTGGCCACATCCATCATCTTCTTGGAAGTGGACTTCAAGTTGTTGATGAAGTCCTGGAGAGAGTTTTTGAGGGAGAATATCTGTTTCTGGCTCAATATCGTCCCCCCAGGACTGTCAGGCTCGTCTGGCGCGTGAGTGAAGTCGTGGTCGACGAGTGAGAGCCTCTGGAGGGTCACGTAGCTCTCTTTGATGATCTTCTTCTGGGTGAACTCCTTGCCAGAGGAGGAGTCTGAGGTCTGTCGTTTCACATTCTCCAATCTATGGGTGAATTTCTGGGTGCCCTTTCTAGACTCCACTGAGCCCGCTCGGGTTTTTCTTGGTGGATGACCTTCAGAGAGCTTAGATCGGTGGTCTGATGACTCTGGAGTCGTACTCCTCTCTGATGAATCCTTCCTAGAGGATTTTTTCGACTTCTGGCGAGACGATCTCTGAGGTTTTGATACTGATATCACTTCGATGTCATCGTCAGTATCCTCTCCGATCTTAACTCGTGAAGATCTTGAGGCGTTACGCCGGGGTTTTCGTTCTCGTATACTCCATGACTTGTCCACTTTTCTTGATACTCTTGTCCTCTTTTGTGACAACATCTTAGCTTTTATATCGTCGATGTCGTCGTCGTCTGAGGACTCATCACGTACCGTTTTTTGTTTTTTCCTCCTTCTGAAACACAAGTTTCCCAATCCAAAAAATTTCAGACGCTTTGATGGGTTTTTTTTTTACTTGCATGCATGTTTCAGAATTCGTCTCTTTTTTTTTTTTTGTTCATTGGTACGATGTAGGCAGATTATTCGCTGCCCAATCTTTTCTCATTGGAGGTTTCATTGAATTTTCAAACTTCTTTTTCTTTTAACACTTTTTATCACTTCCGTGGGCTCTCTAGGGGGACTCGATGAGGTGATCGTGGAGAGTTTATTTATTTTTTTATTTTTTATTTTGTTTTAATTCGAGTGTAACAGAAGACATGCTTGTTAAGTCGGCTGTTTCATTATTACTACGGGATAATTGCGCTTGCAAAATAGTTGACAATGCTACGGGAGTGTGTTAAATAATAATGGGGAAGATGGTGTAAAGAAAAAAGAAATTTGAAATTTCAATGTTTGCTTTTTTTATGTTTGTTTTGCATTCCGTGAACACCGATACTAATGAAATAAAAAAAAAGAAGGGAATTGAGAGAGTGGGGGCAGGCGAGTGATTGTTTCTTTTTTTACCTGGGGGATGCTGACATGAGGGTGGCGCAGACGCCTCGTGCCTCCCACAGGGGATTCGTCAGGCAGACGAAACACTTCCAGTTGGTGGTGTCTGCCAGGAGGAGGGCACTTGCTGCATTTCTTTTGATGCAGTTCTGAAGATAGATTGGGTTGGATTAATTGTGAAGATTGTCCTTGTTTAAGGGATCACAGAACTGATCGCAAAATTCTTATTTTTCTGAGAATTTCTCCTTGAATTTATCCAATGAAATGTGAAAAAAGTTTCAGTTTTGCAAAATAATTTTTAACTAAAAATTAGATATTAAATATTTGGTAATGAAAGCCGGATTTTGTCCGTTTTACTAATTTTTTTATGCTTATTTACAAAAAAAATTGTACCAACGGTTAAAAAATAAAAATTGCGTGTGTAATTTACCAAAAGGCTAGTAATTTCATGCTCTACATTTATTTTCAAAAATAACGGATGGATTTTACACTTTTCATTATGAAATTGTATTTTGTACGTTACCTTGCAGAATGAGTACGGGCAATCCTCCACTGGGCATGGAAAGAGAGTTTGACAATGGTCAGATCCACACATTAGACATCTTTTCTTCCAAGTTTTGATCTTTTGTTTAGACTTGAGGACACGAAACTGGTCGTAACAGGCCTGAAGTTACACAAGACAAAGAGAAATGGTCAGACTTTGCATAATATTTGCACAATTTGCATAATCTCCAGCAATTAGTTTTCACTACAACTTCATAAGATGTTAGACACCATTTTTGTGGGTTTTTAAAAATAAATAATTGATTACACTGAATATTAATCAATTTCCGATATCACGCGGTCAGAATAAATAACGAAACGCCACGAAATGGCACTAAGATGTACATCTCCTCCAACATTACGGTTTCCAGAGGCATTAATTGCTACTGGAAGTCTAACTTTCAATTAATAACTTGAAGGATAAAATATTAATCGAGGCATGAGTTGGAATAGGTCAACACGTCAAAATCAGGAAATAATTTACTTAGACTCAATGTCTTTGTGTGCACTCACCCGACACTGCAGAATTCCCAAGAACGGATGTGAATAATAATTATCAGCCTCAAAACTGATGGTATTACCGCAGGATGAGCAGAATAGGTCTCGTCTCTTGACCGACGTGATACCTGTGACAAAAATGCCGAGAAAAGTGGAAAGTATGAAAGGCTTGAAAAGCTGAAGCCAGTGAACAAAAAAAAATTGTTTTTGTCGTTGGTAATTACCTTTGTAGTATTTTGCTCGGTATGCAGATTCCTCGCGCGTGACTGTTGCCTCGGGCATCTGAAAACATCGTAAAATATTGTCAATTTATATATCTCGTGGGTATCAAGGATTATTTTCATTTTTTTGCCATCTATTTACAACCATTACCATTGTGCGTGATGGTCGCCACAGCCCGCCAGATTTCTCGACTCGATATACCTCTCAATTGCGCGGTATTTCGGTTAAAACTAATCGAGAAGTCCCCGAGGTAATTCGGGGTAGACAATTAAGGGTTAACAGATCCACTAACGAAAGATATGGAAATTATAACGTTTGAGTTGTTGACTTTGCGGTGTGTTTCACAGCAACCTTGATATTTTTCGCCTGTCCCTTTTTTTTCACTCCAACACCGGCCATATTTGCGTGGAAACAGCGATGGCAGCGCCTCCTTATTCAGGGCGGCGGGGCTCTGAGGTTTTTCACTTACCACCAGAGGGACTTACCCTCGAGTATCTTTGGAAGTATTAGAAGGTTCCCAGGGGTAGATAAGATGCCACTCTCTTTAGCTGATAATATATTTATTTCTTAGGTCTAATTCAAAAGGTACAAAAG
>JAPYZN010000435.1:0-58230 GCA_030522865.1 Psyttalia lounsburyi | reverse complement strand
AGTGACGTATAATATTTTTCGTCTCTGGCCCCGAAAACCGCGATCTAACCGAACGGAGTGAGGTTAGAATCGCGGATTTTTGGGCGCCAGGGACGAAAATAATATTCCGGTATTGTTCCCCCCCCCGAAAAAATCTTCCCCGATAAAAGAAACCGGAATTCTCTGACGAAGAAATAAATTTGGAATAATAATGGTCGCCAGTGACACTAAAATGGCCGTCATTGACACTAAAATGTTGGGTGAGAATGGGGGTAGAGACATTTAAGTAACATTCAGACATTAGTGGAGGGATCGTACTGCGGCGCGCGTACACACACATTTCAATAATAGAACGGAACACCACCGGCTGGCAGGGGAATGAGGGGTTACCGGTTGCCTCCCCTTCGCCTGTATCGCTCCGCAAAAGATCAACAAACGCGGCGTGATGCGCGTCCAATCAGAGCGGCGAGACCAGCTGCCGATCTCTGTGTACCTCCAACGGCCCGGACGCGATGGAAAAAAAGCGTCGGTGGTCGCATATCAGAATTATATGAGAATAGAGGGAAAAAATATCGGAAGTCAAGTAGAGGAAAATAAATGGGGCATTTATTTTCACGCTTCTGGTATGGATTTTGTTGAGAAAGTACATTTCAAAGAGCTCACGACGCTTTTTCAAATTTCGGAAAGATCAATATATGATATTTTTCCGTCAATTCAAATTTTTATTCTCTTACAAATTATAAGGAGTGAACGAAAAAATATTTGATGCGCTTTGAGCCGCCAGGATGAATGGATTTCATTGATGAATCGACGAATTGATTGCAGATGTTGCGATGAGATTGAGTAATGAAATAATCTTTTTTTTTTCACTGTCAAGGAGACTAAACTAGCGAGCAGAATGAATTAGCGTTCGGTGTATTTTTCGCGTGATACGGTGCATGACGAGTGATACAAAGAGCGGAGGAATCCTGATGTAATCGAGGGGTTGCGCCGTTTCATATACCAGTCCTCTCTTTTGAGGCAGAACAAAGTTCGTAAATGCGTGATGACATGGCTACTTATGGGGCCGCGCGCCGCGTCGATCCCTGATTTTCTCATGTCACGAGTTTACGTGTGGCGCCAAATTATGCACGCTAAATATTAATTCGTGATTTTATCGGTAATTAGTGAGATTTATTATTTTGTTTTCAAGTTAACCGGATTTTTTTTTTCTTTTTTCATCCTTCAAATTTTCAATTTCTTCATTTTAGTAAAAAAAATAGTCCCTTTGATTGAGTTAAATTTTGGAAAAACATTGGGATTAAAAATTATTTGCAGGTAAGAATAATTTATTCAGAGACAGCCTCCAAATGAAACGTCAGACAATCGTTTCAGAGAATTCAAAAAATCGTTTCCACTCAATTTTCCCATTTTTTTTTCTTGTGCGTAAAAAGTCAAGAACCCCGAGGCCGAGACGAAATAAATCCCAAATTTTCAAACGTCGAGACAATGAAACCCCTGAAACAATGGGAATGTCTTTTTTTGACGCGTTTTGACGCGGAAAAGCTTTCGTCAAATATTGAGAGCTTTTCGACTTTTCGTGTGCCAGTGGCCTCGTCTCCTGTCGAGGAATTCCGCATTCGCGAGGGGGATAACCTCGAAAAAGAGGTTTACATCCGGGTTCCAGGGAATTACGAGGCGCGACGCGAGACCAGATCCGAAAACATTTCGTGGGCGGTCGAAAGGGCTTAGGCTGCTCTGCGACAGGTTCTCGGGGATTATGAGGTGAAATCTCAGCGTTAAAGGGGTATTTCTTTGCACATTTATCCCTGTGATACTTATATTGTGTCAAAATTGTGACCATTCTGCTGTAAAAAAATTAATTTCATAAAATTTCGTCATTCCAGCGACGTTTAATTTTTTTTGTAAGCGTGACTATTCAACTAAATGTCGTAATTAATTTGGAATTATTGTCGACACTATTGTTGGCTCCAAAGATATAATATAAATCATGTTTAAGACAAAATATTAAGTACCTCATTCAATAAATATTCAATAAAAAAAATCTCTACGAAACGACAACAAGACGACAAGTGATTCAAAAGTTGAAAAAATTGAGCCTTATTAATTTCGTGACGCCCAAAACCTGCACCAGGAAGAAATATTTACTAAATTCAGTCGTCTCCCAGAATAATTTCCGTAGCCAAGACTAATCAAAAAATTGAATTGCCTTAACATTTCGAAACTAATCCCCATTTCCATTCCAAAGGGCCTGCAAATAAGGACTCATCGGGCGCCTATCCACGATTCGGAGTTACCTAGGGATACCTCGAGACGTGGAATTCACTATCAAAGAAACTCTGAAAACCAACTCAGTAACTGCACGCTTTGATTTGGTTATACGGTCCCCGGTGGAGGCCCACCAAAGTTGGCTCTCCCTCGGCCGAGAAGTACAAGCGGCAAAGGGGGTTCGCAGCCTGGAAGCTAGATCCCCGTGATCGATGACTCCGGAGGTGGTAACTGAGTCGAAAGGTCTCGGTACACTGAATTTTTCTCCGTTTTAATGCTTTCGTTACAGACCGGTGGTGAATTTTGGACGCTCGTTTGGGTTATAAAGTCACCCCGGGGCAACCCATTAATTATCATGAGGTGTTGAGTATGGGAAAGAAGATTTAAAAATAGATTTTTTATTTTTTTGTGATTGGGATTTTTTAAACTCATTTTTGAAAGAGCATTGATCATTTGTTTGAATTTTATAAAACGTCCTATGTCCCTCAATGTTTCGGCGATTGCGTACAATTGCACGGATTAATGTTTAAAAATATTATTGCAGCGCGAGAATTTTTTCAAAAAGTGGGAAATCAACAAACATTGACAAACGCCTGAATCGAGAAAATCTCCAAGAAAAACGATTCCCAGTATATCACTCCTAAGATGACAATCTCCAACAGGTTCCTCAAGTGTCAGATCCTTCACCTCGACACCAGACAAATATTTTGGCAAAACCTGGAGAAGCTCAACTTCTGCATGAGCGATTTTGAGTGATCAAAGGTAGCATCTTCCGAAGATTAGGAGAGGTAAACTGGTGAAAAAAAAAGATACTCTCAAAGATTGAAAAAGCCGACCCCCTGGTAAGATAATGCCCTGCTACCCTACTGGCATCGCGTGACATATCCCGTGACAACTTAGTCCGTCTTAAGCAGTGAGGATAAGCCCGAGCTCTGACGCTAACCCCGTTAACCGTTTTAACCCGATCATCCAAGTTTTTCGTGACTTTTTAAATCGTCTGTTTACTTTAACATTGAGAAAATTCAACAAATACTTTTTCCGCTATATCAACGTTCTGGGAAATTTTCCGCGGTCGTCTTAGGCTTTTTTCATTTTCCACCTCATGAATTATTGAATAATAACATTGACAAAATTATAGAAAATTTGTGGTAGACAGGAAAAAACAACGAATTTCCTCTGCTCAAGATTTGTTCTCTGAAAAATTGAAAAAAAAAATACAAGTTCTGTATTTTATCAGTCTAATTGATTCGTCAGTGATGGAGTGCATGTTTTGATATGGGTAATTGATTTGAGCACGTAAATTTGTTTCGGCTTTTTCGTTGTTGCGTGAAAGATCAAATTAGACGGTGGGAAAAAAATACTCATCCCGCGTGACCCGAAACCGGAACGTATTCGCGTCATCTGGAATGCATTAGCAGGTCGTCGAAGAAAATTGATTTGATCTATCCAACAAAATACGACAAATCGCTGCATTTTCTCTCTCACTCCCTGGCTCCGTTTCGAGGCCTGGGAATATGCAACGAAATTTATAATACAATTAGATTTTTGGATGATAGAGAGATTAATGAATCAAGTGTTCGTATCCAACTTCGATTGACACATAATTTTTAATTCTTGTCTCAAAGAAATTGAATTTAATTAACTTAAATTTGGAATTATTAAAAAACCATAAAAATACAGTTTTTCAAGCAAAAAACTATCTGGGAAAATGATCTTTTCAAGCACTTCTGATTGTCATCACTGGAAAGAGCGCCTGTCCATCTTCAGGGAGTCAAAGTCCCTTCACCGAAGTCAGAAGTCATCAAAGAATTCACTTCCTTCACTCGCTTAACTCTATAATAGATTCGCAACGCCTTTTTCCGAGTGGTCCTGTTGGGACCTCAGCTGCGCCGACATTTGGGAATAAAATACTCGAATTACAGAATTGGTAGCACATCTGAATGTGAGAACACCCAGTGGGTTTTTACATCGGCGGCAAGCCAATGGGTACCTTAAAGGGAGGACACGCCGAATTAATGGATAAATAGGACGATGTCGTATGCGCATGACACCGGGCCGCGTCCAATCAGCGCTAACAGAGCAGGACCGAGTGTGACGAACTGCATCCGACGATCTGGAGGGCTCTAGCCGTACTCCGAGTGTCATAAAGTGTCAAAAGCATTTTTTTTTAAAGAAAACAAAAAACCAAAAAGGACAAAAATTCTACAAAGAGAATTTTCCTGGCCCGTACTACTCGACTTTCAGATTTTCATACTCACTTTGGGAAAATGAAAAATCAAATGTTTTTTCTTGATTTTTTTCGCCATTTCGTGACTCAAAGTTCATTTGCCAAATAAGGGAATCCTTAAACACACGTCTCGGAAAACAGTCGCCAAGTTTAATCTCACCACAATCAGGCTCGTAACGATTTAATAACATTGTAATTAAAATAAACCCGGAGATACTGGAGAGGGAGTTTGAGACGATAAACGTGGCTCCGGCGCGAGGCGGAAAACACCTTTGTGCCGTGAGGGAACAAAGGAAACCGCCTTGAGGCATGCTACACAACTCGTGTGGTACGAGAGGATATTTCTCTAGGCGTAAAATACCTGCAAGTCGTAATGTTGGTGAATTCATGCCCTCCGTTTACACAGTAGTCGATATTGATTAAGAGGAAAAAACATGGCAAATTTCCGGAGTGTAATTCTCTGATGGAATAATATTTATCGCTCCAGCCGACAATAACCCCGAGTCGTCCAAGATTTAGCGTCAAAAAAGAAATCTTCGAAATATATAAGCAAACTCCAGCCTCTACTGCAGAATTATAATTACTTACGAAACTCGCCGATTTCCATTCTCATTCCTGCACGGAGAGAAAAATTCAATAAAAATTACGTGTCAGTTCCGTAATCTGCCAGCCAAAACAATATTCCGTAAAAATTACGGAACAGTGCCGTAATTTTTTACAGGACAAGTCCAGATAAAAGTACGAAAAGTTCTACAAAAAAGTACATCACTGTTCCGTAATTTTTACGGAATATTGTTTTGACTCGCAGATTACGGAACTGGCACGTAATTTTTATTGAATTTTTCTCTCCGTGTGGAAAAGTAAATTTTCAACATTGTTAAAAAAAGTCGTAGGGGACAGAAAAAAGTGGATTTTCATTAGCCCTCCGGAGAATTCGTCGACAAATGCAATTTTCTTTGTGAAAAAAAAATTGCCGACTGTGAGCGGAAAGTCCGCTCTTCCCTTGACAAACTTCCAGGGTAAAATGCCAGTAGCAGCAAATCCAATCATATCATTTTACAGCCAAGTCCGTAAAAGTCTCCTTCATCAATCAACCTGAGTCGCCAAAAAATCTCGCCCCGTAAAAATAAACCTCAAGAAAAATCCAGGAAATACGAGCGTGAGTCCCATTTAATTCCATGTCAATCCTCACTTTCAATACCCGCAAATTTAAACCTCCCAGTTGCTCTCGACAGGCGATTGGATTGAGTGGAAGAGAGATATGCCCTCTCGACAACTAAACCCCCGAGGCATTGCAATTTTTCACTGGGATTTATTAGAGCATCATTCTAACGCTTTACGACGCACCTGGTCCAGGCCTCCGTCTCTCTCGCTCATCCCCATACCCTGAGCCCGCTTCATCCTCCCACTTCTTCAGAATATATATATATATATGTATATTTTTTTTCAGTCTCAAACGATTCGACTCTCTCCGACAGACTCATTCGAGCTCTTTTGTTCTCACTCGTCCTTTTTTTCCTGGCCCTCACACCCGCACCTCCGAGGTATCGATTTTTTTTAATCCCTTTGTTTGCGATTTTTTCCCCCTCAACCTTCTTTAAGGGCACCGGTATACTCATGCAGGAGAGCTAATTATTTTATTCTCACGCCAAGAGCCGTCAGAACTGCGCGTGCCTTTCATTAGAATGGTCTTCTTCTTTTTGGGTAGTCGAGCTGGTTCTTACGTCGGTTTTATTAACTCCAGACGGACTGGCAAATGTTGAGCTAATTTTAATTCTTCGATTATTTATATAACTGAGCCATTTAAAATAGGAGAATATTTGTTTTTCAATTGACAATATTTTCCAGCGCTTGAATGACAATAGAAGACTGAAAGACAGTCTTAAAACGTTTTTTGTCTCCATTCTTCTTTTTTTCAATTACCTGTTCAATTTTTGCTGATTATTAAAAAAAAAAACAAAAAATCAAATCATAGAGAGACAAGAATTTCCCGCTACAAGGACGAGAACCCCGTAAATCCGTGGCGTCACATAATTTACGTGAAATTTGGCAATGGGCCCTGAGCACCATGCGCTGGAGAGAAAGAAGGAGAAGAAAAAAAATTAAAAGAGAAGTGGAGGAGAAACCCGACGGACGCAGTCGGCGCGGCGCCTTTGAGGGAATTAGTCTTATTGGGCACAAAATTGGAACAGGAGAGGGCCCCTCTGACCCGGGACATACATGCATGTCCATATCTGCATACTCTTCACTCCAAACTCATTACAATAAAGGGAAAATAATTCTCCTTCATTGGGGTCTTTAATTTTCAATTCTTTAACTCATTCAAGATGGTAGAAAAAAAAAATCATTGTCCATGGAATTGTGATGGTGAAAAAATATTTTAACGATTATTGAGATGTTGTTTTTTCTTGCCAGTCTTGAATATTATTTTCGAGGCGGGAAGAATAGAACGGAGAAGAAAAAATGTTTCTCAGAATCCAGGTAGTCGAGAGTACCTCCGAGTGATTCACTAATAACATTATGGGTATTGGGTATTTGTGCGTAACTTACTCCATGAGATATGTACTAAGTGACCCCATGGGTGGCACTCGAGTTGAAATAATGCCGGCAGTATATATAGAAGAGTCTTTCCCCACCGGCTGTATTCGCTGACCATTTCGCAACCCCAAAAGTCATCTCAACATTCCTGGACTGATGCCGAGAAATAGAATTTTAACCGAAAGTCGATAATTTCAAAGGAAACCGGAGAATCTCTCCTTTCACCTCATTTTACTTTATCAATTTTTTTCCTACAATTGCAAGTCTTTATTAATGGAATAATAGAATAAAAGATCCAGTGACAATCAGAGATTAATTATGCGTTAAATATACTCGATATATGTCCACTTCTGCGGCACCAGTGGAATTTTTACTTGACACGAATTTCAAAAGTAATGCCAATTTTTTTTTGAGTTAGCAGAAAAGTTTGTCAAAAAGGGTTCTCTCAAAATATTAAAAATGATGACGAATTTATAGTTGTTCAAGCGGCATCGCCCACTTTTCGCTTCTTTCGAGCCATTCTCCTCGTAATATTATGTAAAATACGCATTCAACCCTCAATAACGTAATCAAGACAATTTTTTTGAATATATTTGACAGTCTAATGAGTCTCACCCTCCTCTCTCGCCTCTCCTCATTCATTCTATTCTCTATTTTGAACAGGGCAACATGTCTCCCCAGACTATAAACACATTTTCAGGAAATTACATGGGCTATCACTTTCGAAACGCCGCGTGAAGTCGTCTATTCTTTTCACCTTCTCCCAATTTCCATTATTTTAATCTTTTTCAGGATGTCTTCGAGAGAAATATTACCAAAATATTTTTTTTTCTTCTAGATTATCAACATATGGTAATTTAAATTCTGAAAAAAATTGGGAAAACATTTGGGCTCAGACCTTAACAGTTTTTTACTTTTTTTATTCACAAACTGAACAAATATTTTTCGATAAAAAAAATCCTTTTTTTTCAATTTGAAAGTGCCAGCCTTTCAATACAAAAATATCAAACGTAAGACTTGAAAAATTGATACGATTATTCGATTAAAAATTGAGTAAGCATGTTTTAATTTTAAAAATATCAGACAATAAAAATATTCATTATTTCTGACATTGAAAAAAGAAAAATGATAAAAACAACAATCACATTTGTCTCTGGCCTAATTTTCCCCTAAATTTCAAGACAATTATACCCCTTAAATCACCGCTGCCGGCATTCAGAGAATCCAAAAAATTATTTCCCCATTTTCCCCCATCCTTCTCACGTTTTTTATTTCTGAAAGAAATTTTCAGTGGACCACATATGAGGATTTCTGAGGAGCTAGAGCAGTTGGACGAAAAAAAATTCTATTAAAAGGGGGCAATTAGTCAAAGTCCCAATAAATCTTGATGAAATATATTTGGGCATCAGTTCTTGTCAAATGTCGGGGCGGCACTGGCCCAAATGGGGACCGCACACTGACTCCTACGTTTATACATATGTTTTTTTTTCTTAAGAATTCATTCTATTCCATTTTTTGCCTCTCATTTTGAATAATTTCGGACGGGAGAGCGCGGTCTATGGTAAACTGGATGAGAACGGGATCAATAGGATTTTCACTTGGTTTTCGGAGCACTTTCTGAGAGGAAAAATCAATGAAGAGAAATAACCGATAAATCATACTTTCATTATTATCATAGGCATGATTATTACTATTGACAGAAGTGTGCAACAAATTGAATCATAAATTGATCATAGGCATGATTATTACTATTGCCAGAAGTGTGCAACAAATTGAATAATTTGAATTGAGTAATTTTTTTAAAATTGCAATTTTACAGTAGAGAAGTAGTTTCCTCGAGTTTTGTCGAGTGTCAACGCGTGACCGGCCGTGTTCTCCGGTCGTGTTAAAATTTAGTGAATCGTTTACAATTGGCGCGGCACAAGAGTGAAAGTCCAAAATGGTTAGTATTTCGGAAGCGCCCGGAGCCAGGCCACCAGTGTCGCCAGGTAAAATCGTAGGCAGAGTGAACGGTGGGAAATTGATTAGACCCTCAGCCCCTCAGACCCTCGGTCGGGGTGGTCAACATTTTGCATCATCTCTTTCATAATTTATATTACATTGTTCGCTAAACACATCAGTATAATAATCCGCCTCACTCCTTCATAACCCGAGATATGAGACATTGAAGTGTTGGCCACGCAATTACTCTGGCCAAGTCTTATCTTCAGCCTCGAATTTCCCTGGCTATCGACGCTCGCCCCTCCTGCTAAAAGCAACAATTCATCCAATAACTCACTTCTGGTATTGAATTTAAATTAAAAAATCACCGGGTACTGATTAAAATCAGCGAAAAACAGTAGTGAATTGTGAAATTATGAGTTTCAGTTTCACCTCCACGCTTACCGAGCCCCACGAACCGACAATTGTCTATCTCTCAAAACTGGAGGCTCTGCGTTGTACCGCTCGGTTTTCCCCGGAGGACCCCCCGGAGTCTCGCTAAGCCCGAAAACCTCTTTTTTCCTCTGGCAACATGGGACCCTCTCAACGCTACCGTTTTCCCAAAAGATTTACAGCCCCCGAAAAACTGACCCAAACAACGACTCGACTAGACTCTATAAGTGACTTGTCATAAAATTTATAACATCCCATCATACATACATCATGATTTTACGCGCCAGGACACTGGGGGTGCTGTAAATACTTCAAGAAAGGACTCGCCAGGCGAACCTGGCAAAACGTTACGACAGACCTTTGTTCATCGCTGAAAAGTCCCTTCACGCCAAAAGTGTCGCAATTATTACGCTATGGGGATCCCCAAGGATTTTTCAGCCAAATTCTTCGCCTTGGCTTTTTTTTATCCTGTTCTCTAGGTGTGCCACGTGAGTCTCTTGGGCTTTATGAGGGGTTGTAAATTTTATTGCGGAACATTATGTAGTTATGAGTTCACTTCCGGAGTTGTTGAGTCTGTAAATTTCCAACTTGTTGAGAAGATTTCTCAGTCGATTTTCCTATTTGTTCTTGAAGTGCCATTTTCCGGTGGACAAGGCAAGACAAGATTTTCTAGTTAAAAAAATTCTCTGATGCTGAGGATATTTCTACATCCGAGCCAGCCGAGCCGCAGGTACAGATCATTCTCATTTTATCCTTTAAAATGCAAACACTGAGGGCTGAAAATTAATGCAACAGAAGCTCTCCGCAACCTGAGAGGTCTGTTGGGACCCATTGGAATTAGTGACCAGCGCAAACAATTGTCAACGCTCCTCTGCCGGAGAGCACCTGAAGGCCGCTACGAAAATACTGCTCAATTTCTAACAGCTCTTCCTTCAAATTGACAAAATTGGGCAAACACTAGTGAATACGTGCCTAACACCAGAAGAAGGTTTGTAAATTATTATCACCTAGACCAAGGAAAAAAAACAATTAAAAAAATAGAGCGATCGAACCTGTTAATTCTTGCGTTAATAAAAATATTCCCCATAGATCAATGAGATTATAATTACATTGACTACATCTCCACCCGAAATCTGAAAGCCTGGCTAAACGAGCGCTTAACCCCTGAAAATTGATTTTCCCAAGTGAATCCATAAAATATCATCCCAATTGAACCATCCTCAATTCTCCACCCTCCGGCTACCCATGGCTACCCATGAACAACCTTCAAAAAAAAAAAAAAATTCTAATTAATTCGCCTCACCCACTTAGCTCCTGCATGAAATTTCCGATGGCCAAAAAGCTTGGAATTGTAAATTGTCTCCCAATTCTCCAGCATCTCCAGAACAAACCGGGGCACGCTTCGTGGGCGTTGCCATGCGTTGTACCCGCCCATTCCCTAGCTCTCGCTTACCAACCACGTGTTCAAGGGCGTTACCCCAGGCCAGAGCCAGCCTAAACACAAACAACAATAAGAGGTTTCCCTTTCCCAGAGGCACAAGCAATACAAAACTAAATGAGCACAGTGAAGCGTGAGCCAGAGATCAGCCCCCCTTAAGGCTGATCGCACATGGGGGGTGCCCCTTGGAAGAAAGGACTGAGGGAAGGGAACTGGAGAAAAATCTCCGACTCCAGTCCGGGCGTTATTGCATTCGTAACACTCGCCACGAGAAGTATTCCTTCATCTGGATTTTTTACTGTTTTTCCCTTTCACTCATTCGTTTTTTTTTTTTTGTTTAACGGAAGGGCTCAAGCCTCGCGCATTCCGGCCAGCTCCGCGGGCCTGGGGTTATTATTACCGCGTTTATTGCCACCTACTCGGGGCTGGTGCACTTGGAGATCGGCGGATCGAGGTGCAGGAGGCTCTCGCATTGTTGAGATTGTTTTTCAGTGAGGTTTTTGTGAATAGTGAACTTCTGGTGTGTGAACAGTGGCTCGAATGTTGGGGGGGTTCGGATTAAATATGGACATGACTGGAGGCATGAGGCCGTTCTTCACGGGCTATCCCTTTCAAGGTATGTTGACAAAATCATTATTTCCCTGACGTTTCCATTGGACAAGCACTTCATTTTTTGAGGTTAGAAAATGGATTGAGAGCCATTTCGACATAAGAAAACTCGCGGAACCGGTGAATGAGTGCCGGTGACTCGTCTTCATATGTTGCGCAAAAATTTTTCAACCATCAAAATTATTTTCCATCACCTTGATTATGGTAAACTCACCATGATGGATGTATCATACGTCATCATCATCGATTACGCATGCTTTGGATATTACGGGCTTGGAATGATGTGCCAGAGGGTGGTATTCCATTGTCAATAACAGTAATTAAGTGTCTCCACTCGCGCCGAGAAATCACTGGGGAATTTAATGCGCGATATATGACTATAGTAGTCATGTTTCTCTACTGCGAATTACCTGGGAAACACGTAAATACTGTAATTACATATATATTCTGATTATGGTGGCTGAAGATGGGACAAACCAGCCCATCGTGTAATGATTATGCGGTGGCAGTGTCACGTAGAAAGGGTGGCTAATTTAAAAAACCTAATGATTGGAGTTTAAATACTCGTTAACCCAGAAAATTACCCAGCACGCCCAACTCCATAACTTTTCTAATTTAACGCCGTTTATGGGCCGTCATTAATCTCCATTTTTTTAACTATTATTTTTATGAAATGGGCATTAGAAGATATTTGTTATTGATAAACAACTATGAAAAGAAATTAATCAATCTCATTTTTAATTGTCAATGTGACCAGCGTCAGTTTGTCATTTTCTCATTACGTGAGCATTTTGTGCTTTGATCATTTGGTTTTCATGATTTTTTTAGGTCAAGGCCGGAGAAACCAATTGGGCGGACATTTTATAAATGGACGACCCCTTCCCAATCACATCAGGAAGCAAATTGTCGAGATGGCACACGCGGGCATTCGCCCGTGCAAGATATCGAGGGATCTCAAGGTCTCCCACGGCTGTGTCTCGAAGATTTTGAATAGGTTTGAGGAAACTGGCTCGATCAAGCCCGGAGTCATTGGGGGCAGTAAACCAAGGGTCGCCTCGGCGGAAGTTGAGGCTAGGATTATGCAACTTAGACGAGAAAACCCGGAAATGTATCCTTACGAAATCCGACAGCGGCTTATCAAGGTAAAGACTGTTCGTTAATTTCGTTATCTCTTTTTTTTTTTTTAAATACGAAGAAGCGCATTCGCCGGCCGAAATTAGTCTTACAGAGTTAATTGAATGTCTGTATAAGACATCTTGTTCATTCTAATTAATTTACAAACTCGTAAAATGGCCAATCGCGGGAAACGCACTACAACATGAGTTACAGAGACTCAGACGCACTCTTTATATCTCCCGAATGACAGTATTAAATTAACTTAATGATAGTAATTTTTTTTGGACATTTCTCTGACTTACCAATTGTAGATCTCATGTAATTATTTCCTGAAAAATCGAAAAAAATATTGAGATTTAAATGGATATTAGCCGAGGTAGCAGCTTTTAGAGAGATTCACATTCTCGGGTCTTCACTTTCTTTCACCTCTCTGAATGTATCATCAAAACACAGGCAGAACCCCCAATTATGATAAATATAGAAAACATGAGTTAGAGAGACTCGGACGCTTTGCTCATATCTCCAGAACGACTGGCTCAAAATCAACTTCATTACAGTCATTTTACACAAATTACGCCATACCAATTACTCCCGAAGATATCGACTGAAGTATCAAACCGGAATTTAATGAAATCCACGGAAATTATTTGCTCCACGTAATTTATAACTACATGGCTGATTTTCTGTTTCAAAAAATCATCATAATATCCCGTAGTGCCCCAGAATATTCGTATGTATCTTTCCTCGCGATCATCCCTCAATAGTTATTTTTAATACGCTTTACGCGAGGCGAAAAAAAAAAATCTGCACGAATAACGTGAATGGCCGGGAGGGACTCGCGTGTCCTCTAATACGTATCTTGCCGGCATCTACACCCACTATACTCATTGGCGTACGTCTCCGAAGGCCATTATCCATCTGCATTCAGCAATTACCATCCGTCTCAATTTCAATTTTCAAGACATCAACAGCATCGGATGAAGAAATAAAGAAAATTTTAAAAATCAACGGCAGATTAAAAGGAACTCATCAATAACCAATCTCCATAAATGATCGTTAAAACATTATGATTGTTGCATAAATAAATTGTATAACTTTAAGAAGTTCCTTATATTTTCAAATTATAGTGAGCCATTTTTTTTTCAACCATTAATTAATAAAACTTGAATAACCGACGGTAGGAGCCGTGCGGTTAGAGTGCTAGACTTTTTTTTATTATCTTTTTTTAGGGCGAAATCAACCACCAACAAAAATTTTTTTTTCTGCTATCCAAACTAAAAATATAACAATGATAAGTAAATAGTTAAATATCTATATATCACAAAGAATAAAACAAACTTGAGCGCCATAACGTGGCCATATGTTTAAAATTACCTCAAAGAACAAATTTAAATTTTTTTATAAACCTGTTTTTTTCTTAATAATGTAAATATGTATATTTGTAAATATCTCCTATGTAAAGTATCAATAAAAAAACATGGTTAAACAAAAAAAAAGTGCTAGACTGGCATGCCGACGACTCGGGTTCGCTAGCCGTCACGGGCAGTCAAAATTTGTAAAAAAAATTGTAACACTCGGATCTCAAGAGTCACTGCCGAGCGATTGTACCTGGCCAGGGTTTTCCCCTCAGAGTGAGGTTTTCCCTTGGTCCTTGGCGAATGCGGTACAGCGGGGCCCGGAGGTGGGAAGGGTAAATACGTAAAAGCCCGAAAGGGTATACGTGAGGACCCAAAATTCAATAAAACTTGAATAATTATCTGATATACGGCGATAAATTTTCTAGGAAAATTACGATTACGTGCGAGGGGCAAACAAATTTTACTGAAGCTGATTATATAGAACGGACCGGTAATTTCTACTGAATTTTTCTTTCCCAAAAACCCCCATCCATTGGATTAATACCAAAATAATGAGCTAGCCTTTAAAACAATTTAACAATTAAATCTTAAAATTTTATTTACCAAACCGTTGCACATGGCATGTGGCATACGTGTCACGATCGCGCCTGATGTTCCCTGATAAAGAGATAAATCGACTTGGGAGAAAAAAAAAACTATACATCCCAAGATTGGAAAAATAAAGAGGGAACAAATTAAAACTCCCGTGCAAAGCGCGGAGAATACGTCGAACGTTGGAGTTCTCGTGGAAGTGGAGAGAGACAGATATAGGATCGGGTAAAAAAGAAGATCTCGAGTCGAGCGTGGCTGCGGCATTAATACGGCATTTAATGCTGGAAGGGGGCGTTCCTGGAGCCCCCCGAGGGCCCCGTCTCTCGGTCTCTCTCGTCGCTGTCATCGCCCCGATATCGCAAAAGAGCCCCGACGCGCCCCGTACACACTCACATGCGCCTTTTACGGGGGGGGAAAAAAAAATGAGAGAGAGTCCCTCCGATGGGGAAATCTCAGGGGCGATATCGTTATTGTTTCTGAGATGCCGGCCGAAGATCGCGGAGATCATGAGATTCTGATATTTTATCGGGCCCGAGGATCGGGGGATTTTTTATCTACAGTTTTTTTTTTGCAGCTGCACTTTGGAGGATTAATGGAATAGGATGAGAGGATTTTTGCGTAAATTGTTTTGGATTGTTTTGAAATCCCAGCCGAGTAATATCCAAAAAATCCCAGAGAAAAAATAAAACCAGATCCCTCATTATTTGTTCCAGGAGGGTTACGAGGAGGCACCAAGTGTTACCTGCATAACTCGACTATTGCGAAGTAGCAGTAGGTCATTAGATGATAGCAAAAAGGATTACACTATCAATGGAATACTCGGCGGTGGTAAGTACCTCCTAACATTTTTTTCCCTCTCACAATTATTCCCCTCCCCTTCGCTCAACTCTCTCCGCATAAAATAAAAAACTTCCTCCAACCGAATTGCGAATTGAATTCCCCCGATTAAAAAAAAAAAAAACATATTAATTACTCTCTAAATACATTAATGGAATTCGCCATTCGTATGGTTCATAAATCCCTCGTCAAAAAAATCGATAAAACCACGAGGAAAGACTGACTTGACTCGGGATTGCTAAAAGAGTCAGTAAAAAGGAGAAGCAGAGAGGGAATTTAATCTGAGGTGGGCGTGAGGGCCTGGATTAGCCCCCAGGTTGCCCACATGTCCGACAAACGGATTACAGGAGTGTCAATAACTTACCGGGACACGCAATCCTCCCGCCCCTCCCCAACCGCGAGTGCTTGAAAAAAAAACAGAACGAAAATAAATGCAAAAACACGTCCTCGCGACTTAATTTTTAATTCCGCTGTCCCTCTCTATTCGCCCGCCCCCTACTGAGGGGGAGAATTTTTTTTATCTATCTCTCAATGGAGAAGCCACAAACGGCGAAAATAAATTTGATAATTGTCGTTGACAGTTGACTAGACATGGGAATGCGTTTTTGCAAGTCCGCAATTCATGCTCAAGTTGAACTATTGGTTTTTTTTTTTTTGCTCCTGATAAATCGGCGAGAAAGAGGATTTCATATGTTAACATGTGGAGTAGGGAAAGAAAGTGGGACAAAGATGCGATATAGTGGGGTGAGGGGAGAGGGCAGTTTGGAAAAAGAGTTGAATGGTTTTTTCGAGTGGAGGAGAAATGCGGAGGTTTGAGAGGCGCGAGGGATACGTGCAAGTGAGCCCCGCTGAGATCAAACGGACCGCCTGCCACACGTCGACAGTGGCACTCATCCTGAGGCTCCTGAGGGCTTCTCCTGGCGGTTTTTTTGGAGATACTTATTTGGGGGACGAATTTTTGAGAAATTTGAGAAATTCAATTTAGAGATTTCCCTTTTGTTCAACTTTTCCGGTCCCCAAATATAATTTCTACGGAGGTCAGGCTAGCGGAGCAATTTTTCAAGGCGAGAAAATTTCTCGGCCGATTCTCGACAATTCCGTACCTGCAGCCCCCACCGAATCCGCGGAAATTCGCCAATGAAAAAGGGAGAATGAGCGTTCGACGAGTGAAGAGTGGAATTTGTTTAAGAATTTTTTTCTGCTCCAGGACTCGTGATAGTTAATAATGAGATGGGATGAGGAAGATTGAGAACTCCACGTATAGGGCATATAGGTGTCGGCGGTCGGGAGAGCACACCGCTCAGGAATGACACGTAGCCTGTGGCTTTCTTATTCCTTCTTATTCCCTTCCTTATTCCTTTGGCCTCGGCCGCCGACGAGGGATTAGCCTAATGGGTCCTCGCCCGAGCCTCCCCCGGCCCCGGTTTAAAGGCACCCACCGTCTCTCATTCACTTTTATCTCGTCTCGATTCCCTCGCGCTCATGAATTCATCCTCACTATTTATTTATCTTGAATTTATAAAATTCCTAAATGCATCCCTCTCACTGAATTTGTATCAGAAAAAAAAATCACAATAATTCCGATGTTCATTTCACTTGGAATGGGAAATACAGGGGTAAAGTAGTTTCGGATGAGATAAAAAATTGAATTGATTGAATAGCGCCAGGAAAAATTAACATCGGCAATTCATTGACTTCCCACCGGGCGTTGACAGGACATACAGAGAGGCAATCGTTGAATAAACGACGCCGCCACCGGAGGTACCCCATTGTCGTGTCCTCAAACGCTACTACACGCAGTATCTGTGGCATTTTGTTACCGTTTAGGACCTCACACGGACCACCCGATTTTTCAGGATCCTCTGGACCCCCCCCTCGAGTCGAGCGAGAAGAGTGCAAGTCGGGCTGCAAGAGTGTATGCGCGTGTGTGTGGAAGAGAGAGAGAGAGGCTACTTGGCTTTTTTCACCAAGTTTTAGATTTATAACCGTTCGGGTGGCGGCATTTTGACTTTTCCCACTGTCGGCCCCGAAGAAAGCGATTCGACACAGCTTTACATCGTTTTGGAAAACGAAACAACGGGGGGAGGGGTTCTTTTCTTGAGAGACATTACAGTTTTTCGTAATTTTGTCGGGGACCTCCGGGAGGTTTGCACTTTTTCAAATTAATTCTGATATACCTCCAATCGAAGAGTTCAAATACTCCTAGGTAAAAAAAAAATTAATAAAATTTTGAAAATCATTTTCAACCTCGAACCTTCCGGCTTCAGTTGATCACACACTGGTTGTGCTGACGAGGTGATTTTTTCCGGCATTTCTGCGGTTAAAAAACCGCTGTATAATTTTCCAACTGAAATCTCAAATACCTTTCACTTCCAAATAATGCGAAATTGATTTATATCGATATAAATGCCTTCAACCAATATTTACAACTCGATAAAGAAAGAAATGAATTTGGAGGTGAGAGATAATCTATAAAACATTTCATCGGGGGCCGCCCTCCGATGCTCACTCATTACAACTTCAACATATGGTTTCCTAAACGATCGCACACCCCAAACTGCGTATTCCTCTCACCTCCTTCCTCCTCCACCTTCTCCCCCTTTCATCTCCCCATGTCCCTCTCCCTTTATCTTCATTGTTATTACTTAGTCTCTCTCTCTCTCTCTCGCTCTCACCATCGGTATCTCAGCGCGAGAAGGCGGGAGAGAGTGAAAAAGCGAGTGATGTCAGAGGGCGAGGAATGCCAAAAGGGCCTCGACGAAATGCCCTCCCGTGGAATATGCCCAACACGTTTCGAAAATCACACCTGGTTATAACTCTCAACACGCACTCCCTTTTAATGAATCCAATTATTTATAATTGATAATTATATTGTACACAGAAAAGATTCGTCTCGGCTGTTTTGAAGAAACAAAGGTCTCGCCAACTGATAAAAAGTCATTCTTTTTCATTAAAAAAGCATAAAAATTCAAACGAAAGTGTAAACGTGTTCTCACTCCCCGACACATGTCACATTCGTAAAAGTGGCATTGCCTTAAAAATAAAATACCTCAATAATTGACAAGAATCCATAGCCAACATCTTAATCGTTCATCTCCCTTGAATAATTCTTGAAACCATCCACGGATTACCATAAAAATTTGTCATTCCACTTGCCTCCTAAATCCCCTCGATTTGAAATTTCTCAAGATCCTCGAGATGACGCAAAGTGCATCAAAGAAGTCAACGTGTCACCATGAGAAGTCGGTGGCCCTTTGGCTCTCGACCGCAGTATAATATCGAGGCCGAAGATACTCGACTCAAAACTCATGCCTTTGACAGTGGTTGAGGCTGAGTCGCATCTCTTTGGAAAAATTTCGTTCAAAAAGGAAGATAAAGGATGAAACGAGAGAGGGAGAGGGAGAGAGAGAGAGAGAGAGAAGTTTTGAGTTGAATAGCGGTCCGTCGGACAAGTTGCATCCACCAGATATAATAGCCATCCTTCAGTTTTCTCAGTCGGCTTCTTTACATTCTTGTCATCCTCCAAGGGGAATAAAGAGGCCTCGAAATCTATGTTTGGCAATATTTCTTATTTCACAACTGAAAGTAAACGGATGGAGTAAATGGGAACAATGAGACTGCGGGTGGTGGGGCACAGGTGGACATGTGTATGTGGTATTTTGGTATTTTTGTATTTTCGAATGGCTAGTTCAATGCAGAACTTGTCTCGCCGTCAATTGTGGGGTGGGATAGGTTCTCACGCCTGCGGCGCAGTTTCCGACAAAGGATATTAGAAAATTGTTGGGGTGGGTTATTTATTGGCCGCTGCTGATGGAGATGAACAGGTGATATCGCTCGGGATAAATGAGAAGGAGAGGCTGATCTAGTTCGGATGAGGTTTGCGGAGTTTTTCGAAAATAATGTTCTTCGGAATTTGTAGGGTTTCTACTGCTGTGATTCGCCATTTTCCACGTCAATCCATTGATATCCACGAGATACAGGTGCTGATAGTCTGGAGTCAAGTTTTGGATCTACCTTTCGCGATCTATTTCGTGAAAGATCATTTTTCATTAGTTGAAACATGAAGGGCGCTTTTCAAGTGGGATTTGATAATAAAAGCTTCCTAACTCCCGAAGGGATCTATTCATGTTGCTCAATTGGTTGTTATTCTCCAGACAGCGCATGGAAAAAAATAAATAAAGAACATCCGTTGGGAAAACATGAATGACTGTTCTTTTCCTCCAAAATCCAATCTATCTTGAATGGAGTGAGATTATAATGTTTATTTGTGTATATTGAGCACGGATTTACAGTCTTTTTTTCGGAGTGTTCTGGGGAGATCCAGAGTGCAATCGACGGCCCGGAAGATTGAAATCCCAGTGTTTTCGTTCTCCAGCATCACAACAAGATCAACGTCACTCGGCCTCCATCTTCATTCATGTAGATGCGGTCAATTGACCGAGTGACCGTTGAGATTCACTCGAGTGTGAATATTTAATCATGCTATTCAGGGAGAAGTGAGGATTTCTACATTTTACGGGGCTTTAGGGGATGGCACGAGGCTCAGGTCTTCAACTACATTGTATGCGATATTTAGAGGAAAATAACTACACTCTTATTCGTATTGAAGCGCTTCCAAAGAAAATAAACAGAAAAATTCGATTACCAAAATCTATTTTTCTTTACTTGTTGGCGATTATCTCTTGGTGGATAACACGAGAAATACAGACAAATTGGAGAAAAAAAAACCGAATGATTTGCTGAGACCGTCTTTTGAAAAATGTACTATCGGTGAAGAAAAAATGTAGCTGTTGACTCAAGTGAAGTTCTCGAAACGGCAAAATGCAGATTAAGACGAAATGGTCCATGTTTTATGTTGTATTTTAAAGCGAATTTTATGACAATCCATACGACTATTTTCTTACTTCTTTGAACACACGTCGAGGTTCTAAAAACTGCGATAAAACCGCCATCAACTTTACCCGGTTATTACCCCACAAAAGCATGTATTTTTGTTCTGTTAATTCTCGGAGTTTAATGACAGAATTCTAGAGTCTTACGATCGGCCTTAATTACGGCCTAACCTTTGTCCGTTTCTCATCTTCTGGAGGCGTGTCAATTCAGGGGGATGAATTTCCGGAGGTTTGAGGAAGTGATTAATAAATTTATTGAAGTATTAATACTTAATCGTGTTCAAAGCGTTTGAAGCCGATTATTTATCTCGTGAAGCCAACCGATCGACGAAACTGGATTTAAATTTAGACCCAATTATTTGCTCTCTTTCGAGTTCAACTGCTTACTTATTTCCTTTTTCTGATTACTATTAAAGGTCACATCGTAAAGAGTATGGACGAGTCTGACACCGAGAGCGAGCCCAGTATAACATTAAAACGAAAACAGCGAAGAAGTAGAACAACATTCACCGGATCTCAGCTGGAACAGTTGGAGGCTTCCTTCCAAAGGGCGCATTACCCCGATGTTTACGCGAGAGAGGAGCTCGCTCAGAGAACGGGGTTAACGGAGGCAAGGATACAGGTACTAATACACATCCTTCACGCCCTTCTAGGAAAACTATTTTTCGTGCGCGGCACCTGAAAAACGCGTTTTCCAGGTCCCACATTACGAAACATAATATCCAAGCCTCGCCATGGAAAACATATCACCCTCCCCCACGTGCTTGCCATCCTCGCCTTCGGCTCGGAAGGCAATTTTGCACGTGGAAGACGATGATCTGTTTTCAAGGCACGGGCATGAAATGTACTATTTTCAAAAACGTCAAAACGACCCTCAATTAGATATAACCTTCACGAAAAATGAATCTATCCACTTCGATTCGGGTTTTTTTTCATCATGAGATTATTTTTTGTAATTTAATTTTTGCAAGGTATGGTTTAGCAATCGTCGAGCAAGAATGCGCAAGCACACGGGCAGTATTGGCCACTCGATGCAGAATTTTCCGTCAAGTCAAACCCCCTGCCAATACGGAATGGCAGAGCTGAGCCAATTGATGCCTCAGGTGCCGAGTGGCATACCCCAGGTACCGACCAGCCTCCACCAAGCCTCAGGTGGTACTATTCATCACTCACCGGCTAGTGTTGTCCATCAGGTGGCAGCTACCATAGTTAGCCAGGTGTTGCCAACAACCACTACCACTATGAGTTCAGTTCACAGCTCCCTTCCCATTCCTGGATCTCTTGGTGGCCTCTCTACTCCTCAGATTGGCCAACCTACCTCCTTGCAACCTGCTACAGGACTGTCAGCACCCGCCAGTCTGTCGCACAATTCTGGTAAGTCGTTTATCTCTCATTGCACGAATTTCGGGGGATGCTCAAGCGTCGAGGCAAGGCTGGAGACAATTTAATGGTTAACGTCGTTTTGATATTTGGTCTTTTATCAGACTAAGTCCATTCAATGAATTTCAAACAATGAACGGATGTCGTTTTTTTTTGTTGTAAAACAGGAATGTTAAAAAAAAATTATTTCGATTTTTTACACAACTTCGAATTGACTCATTCGAATCGCCAATTTTATTCACATAATTCCATTGACATTGCAGGCAATAATGATTGGGCAAGGGCATCGCAACTTGGCTGGGGTAATTTCAATCATTTTCAAGGGAGTGAATACTCATCGACTCATCCGAGTCATCACAATCCTGCACACACCATTGGCACCCAGGGGGTACAAAATCCAGTTAGTGGCACTGAGTGGGGCTACGATCAAGGATATGACTACAGTCATCAGCATCCACAGCTCAATTATCATCGGAATGTGGGGGGAATATTTTAGTCAGTTGATTTAGGGAGTTGTGTACATTGATTTAGGATTAAGATAATTGCTTTAATAAATCGTACGAGGAAATTAAATTAATTTTTTGTCATTTATTTATACACCTGGCGTGGCTTATCGGTTTATTATGTCATTAGCTTGATTTGAGATAAGAGTATTTCTTGATTGTTTACCGGGGACAATTATCGGAATAATTGCGAAATAATATTTTTTGACGATTTTTTTCGAGTAATCTCTGTTGCTGAGGACTGGTGAAGGGCTCTCCGACCGTCAGTAGATAAAGAATTATTTTTTAGGGCCTAGGGAATCATTGGAGAGGGGTAAGTTATCGACAGTGGTAAATGTAGAGGATAAATTTGAATAATTTTTTTAATTAGCGATATTTTTTCAATGTTTATGGGCAATTTTGACGAATGGAAAAAATATTCCACACTATTCTCTGATTAGATAAGTAGTTTCCAGGATTTTTGAGAAATACGGAACAAAACGCAATTGAGCCTCGGATTAGTCAAATTTATCCACGAGATGCTCTCAATGATCTTGTTTGCTCTCTTATCTTTCCCCGTAATTGCAAATATTAGTTATGACATTTGCTGTCGTCATTGTTTTACCGTGTGCACTCACTGTCTCCGAGTTTTTTTTTTATCGATTCAAATTTGGTATATAAGCCTACGGGATGTGAACGAGAAGCATCCTGACTTGATATTCCAATTGCAAACTTTCAGAGGAACTTGACAACATTTCAACATGAGATTCTGTATTACCTTCGTCGCACTCTTCGTAAGTTCAAACTCACCTCTTCAATTATTTTTCAATGTCTCTATTTACTTGTAGACGATATTATTTTGAAGTCCCTATCTACTGTCAAATGATTTTATTTGATAATGTCTCCATTTACTTTTTAATCGACTCTTGAAGTGATACTTTTTTTACTGGGGGATAAATTAAAAAATCTTCACGAAAAATTATAACACCCGAGAAGCAACAGAAACATCGAAAAAACATTGAAAATATTTCAACATGAGATTCTGTATTACCTTCGTCGCACTCTTCGTAAGTTCACACTCACCTCTTCAATTATTTTTCAATGTCCCTATTTACTTTTTAATCGACTCTTGAAGTAATACTTTTTTGACCGCGGGATAGATTAAAAAATCTTCACGAAAAATTATAAAACCTGAGAAGCAACAGAAACCTTCATTTTTTATTTGTCTAGTATTTTTTATTAGCTCTATCATTAACAATTGATGGAAAAAGGAGGGGAAATCTCAGTAATTGACAAATACGAGTCAACGTCCAACCATTTTATTTTGATTGCAGGCGATGGCCCTTGCAGCCCCGCAAGGCTTCGACGTCTCATCGAACCCCCAGCCAAACGCCGGATTCGCCTCGGCCTGGAGCGGTTTCCTCGACCGCACGATAAACCGTTCACCCCAGCCCCAATTAGCCCAGCAAATTGATTCTCTCCTCAACAGCATCGAGTCCCTCCTCCCAAGACTGGAGGGCTCCAATATCGCGGGAACACCTAGGGGAGGTCTTGTCGCTACTCTTCTACTCCAGGTGAGGGCGATCCTCGTCAATACCCTCGGCCGTCTGGAGAAGGCCCCCGATGCTATCTTGAATAGAGACCTCATCGCCCAACTCAGGAATATCCTGGGGAGAGTCGAGCTCTTGGTGAATGACACTTTGGGAAATGTCACCGAGTCCCTCCAGGGAGTCATCTCCGGAGTCGTTGGTGAGCTCTCGGGGATAATCGGAGGTCCAGTTCTCCAGGTCGTCCCGAACCTCCTTACGAGGGTCCTTCAGCTACTTCGGGTCACTGTTGAAAGACTCGTCTGAGTTTTGGGACTGATAAATTTGTGAACTCATAATTGAACCGGAAATTAAATGAATTCCGCCGCTTTTTGGCGAATTAAAACTTATTTCCTTATTCACTTGCTTATCTATTTATTTATTTACTCTTATTTACCTATTTATAATATTTATCAGTTATTATATCGGTTGGGTTTTGCTTCAATATTGCTCCAACTGCTCTCTCCCTCTCTCTCACCGTTTCTCACCATTAGTGCAACTGCACTTGACTGTCTCCATGTCAACCTGGTTTATATACCGAACTCCACTCGATGAAAATTCTCGGCATGTGACAAGAGTGCCCTATCTAAATTAATGATAAGACTCTTGGATTGTTGAAGGCGCTGAAGGTGAGGGAAAAGTTCGCTCGACTTTTCCGAACTTTTACCGGAAGAGGCGTTAATTATTGCTCAGTTAGTAAGGAAAATGTCAAGATTATTTATTAAATACTGTCTCTAGAGTGAGGGCGGGAATATGTAAAGAAAATTAAATTCCATTATTTTTCCAAAATTCCCTAATATGACCAATTTCTCAATTCCGATTTTTATATTCTTTTTACCCCCTTTTCGGGTCACCCTTTGGGGGTGATTTAGCGTGTTCATTCACTGCGACATTCTTCTTTTAATCGGTCATTTTAAGAACTCTCTTTTTTTGAATGAACTGCAATAATTAAAAATTCATTGATTCAAAATTTTATTCATTATAAAATTCATTATAAATAAACAGTTAACAGCAGATTATCGATCTCCTGGTGGACGATGAGCAATAATCCCTGAAAAATGTAAATCTGAACGAAACTTCTGCCACAAGTCCCCCCAGTCGTCCCCCCACGAAATCCAGAAATGCAACGGATCGTCCGTCACCTCCGGTCTGACTCACCAGGTCCGTATCCCCTGCCGCAAGCAGGCCAGCCCCAGGAGAGCGCAGACTCTGTATCGACCTGAGCCAAACCCCTCACCCCCGACTGAAATCCCTCGTCGCCGTCCTCCAGGCATCCGGCAAGCCAAACATATAACGAAAGAGGGGGGAAAAAAAATCCAGGCAGTTAGTCTCCAACTGTCCGATACTCTCCCCCATCCACACCCAATTGTCCACCACTCACCCCTCCAACGTCAATAAACAAAACCGCGTCGATGCGGAGCCGACAAAATGACAATGGGGCGAACAGTTTCCCGCCGTTGGTGACTACTCTCGGCGCGCCACCAGTTTTCCACCTCTAACTTTTACAAAACGCACATACACCATCTTCAGTCTGGCACCGACCGTCGTCACGAGCCCCGTGACGATTTCTCCCGTACAGAGTTAACAATTAAAATTCAAACATTAAAATTCGTAATAAATTAACACGAAAATTTGAAAAATGAAAAAAAACTGAAATTTCAGGATTGTTGTCGATTTAGTGATTCATATGTTTAGTGAAACAATCAAAACGTCTTTCAGTTTTAGTACTAAAACTAAACCGTCGGGAATGATAATTGACAATTGGTGAATTGACAATTCGCCAATGAAGTGATAGAGGACGAATTTGGGGTGACGTGAGAGTGAGTTCCTGGGGGAATATCTCGGGATCGAGGCGGAATAGCGAAAATTTTGTTAAATACTTTTTTGTCGGGCATTCGATTCTCGGATAATCAGTTTATATGGCATTTTCTTGTAGGGATGATTTTTAAGGCAGATAATTGGATTTTTGGAGATTGAGCAGTGAAATTCCATGCTTTTCCGTGACAATTCGGGGCTAAAGATTTTTTTCCCCGACAACTGCTGCATCTCATTGATATTTCAAGATCTTTTCGATATATTAAACGCACTCGTAAATCAAATTCTGGTGAAATTTAATGTTTTCGGATTTTATGATTTTTTTATGCTTTGAAAATCTTAAGAAAAGTCTATTTAAAACTCATAATTGAGGTGGCGAGCTCATGCTGATAACCATCCGATCGATAAATAATATCTTTTCAGATTGTTTACGGGAAGGGGAAGGGAGAGAAAGTGAGAGAAAATTGTGTTTATAAATAATTGATTGAAGCAAAAATAATAAATGAAGCCGGAAACTAATAATGGATACTTGAGGACAAACTCTATACCCAAGAATGTGGCTCTCTCGCCACCTGATGAGCACGAAATGCCGCACTCTACGACGCTACAGGTGGAAAAACAAATCCATCAATTTTGATTCGATACCGAAGCCAATCAGTTGTGGAGATCCGAAAGTTCGCACTTTTCCGTTGGTCTTCAATATCTCAAAATTGGCAGAGTAGAAATTGACGAGTCTCGTGGCATTTTCAAAATATTCTCGGAAGCTTCGAGACGAGTTGTTGTACATTGAAATCATTTCCTTGCGCCACGACGTATTGAAGATTAACCTAATTTTAATTACATATTTAAAAAAAAAAAAAAAATAGATTCAAATCGATCAGATTCTCCTCTCGTTTTCACATTTTGGAGTGAATTATTTTTTCCTGTGAGGGTGAGATGACTTGGGGTTTTAGGTGACGTGTGGTCCGAGGGGTAGTACAACGACAACAATCGTCCACCCTCATGGGAATTCCGGGAGAATTCCGGGGATCACGAGAGCCACGTCCGTCACGAGACGTCGACGAGGACCCACTAATCGCCAGCAACTCCTCGGGGTCCTTGCCGTTGCTCTCCTCGCTACTAGTTTATTTACCCTCCTATTGCTGGCGTTGAATCGGGGACGGGAGTGTATCCGAGACGCACGTAAGTTGAATAAATCGATACAAATTCATTTTACCAAATTTCGGTCAACTGCTCTTTAAAAAAGATCCTTTACCATTTTCTCCTAAATCCTCCAGTTTCCGAGATGTTCTCCAATAAATTGCCGTAATTTGTTTGCGCTCGCCTTCGGCAATAATCTTTCTTCACATCTCTCTTTCTCTTCCAGGGCCAAAAGTTTGCCTGACAGAGGAATGTATAAAAACAGGTGAGTTGAGGCGGCCAAAAAAATTAAGACGACCGTCTAAAAATGACAGAAAGTAGTATTTTTAATTTCGTCATGTCATCTAAATTTGTCTGCCCCCATTCTCTCAGTCCCCTCTAAAAATTCATTTTTGTCTTCTACGTCTGATCTAATTAACGGCATTGAAAAAAAATTCCGTAACGAGCTATTGTTCAGTGGATAAAACGGTTTTGCAGCTGCCAGCCTATTGTCAGCGATGGACAAAACTGCTGCGCCATGCGTGGATTTTTTTCAGTACGCCTGCGGCACGTGGAATCACATGCACGTAATCCCCGAGGACAGAAGTTCCATAAATCCCTTTGAAGTGCTCTCGGATCAGCTGAAAATAATCCTCAAACGTGTCCTCGAGGAGGCCCCCAACATCGAGGACAACAGTGCCACCTTCAAGGCCAAGCAGTTTTACAGATCTTGCATGGATATACGTAAGGATTGATCAATAAAAGCCAATCTCTCCGCGTCAATCTCCAATAAGCCATAAACCATGAATTTTATAGCTCAAATCAGAAGAATCGGTGACACTCCCCTGAAGAAAATCCTGAAGCAGTTGGGAGGATGGCCAGTGGTGGAGGGGCCCAATTGGCAGGCCCCCGAGCACAGCATCGAAGTCCTCCTCGGACGGCTCCGGGCTGACTTCAACGAAGGCGCCCTCGTCGAGCCCTGGGTTGGTCCCGATGATAAAAACTCCTCGACCAACATCCTCCAGGTGCGCCGGCAAAGTAAGACCGTAGAGAATGGCTCATGGTTTTAATTTAGACATAATTAAATAAATCCATCGGGAGATTCATCGATCCAGTCCCTGCACTATTGAATGCCAATAGAAATATTCATCTTCTGCTGTCACTAGTTGCCAAAATGTCCCCCGCTTTAGCCCCTCTCGGATTGAATTTTTTTGTTTTCTCTCCACTAAAAATTTCTATTTCAATTGCCCTCCTCAATCCAATTACCAAATTAAAATTCATTATTCCATTCTAGTTGGATCAAATGCAATTGGCACTGCCGAGTCGTGACTACTACTTGAACTCCAGCAGTGAACGAGAGCTACGTGCTTACCATAATTACATGACGAGTGTGGCAGTACTTCTGGGTGCAGAGCCAAAAAGAGCTCGCACCGAGTTCGAGTACGTGATTGCCCTCGAAAAGGAATTAGCTAATGCATCAATGCCAGAGGCTGACAGGCATGACACATCATTGATATACCAGAAATTGACGCTCCGAGAATTGCAGAGTAAAATTCCACAAGTCAAGTGGACACTCTATTTGCAGCAGTTTTTGAACGCCTCGGGTATCGGTGATAATGAGCCCGTTGTGTCCTACGCCATGCCGTATTTCGTGGAGATGGGGAGAATCATTCAGAAGACAGATCGAAGGTCAATGCTCTCAGTAATTAGGGAAAACGTTTCTCATAAGCTGACAAATTCGCTTCTGGTAATTGTTGAGCAATGTTGGCGCACTGTCGGCGCCAGGTGGGTCCGGTATCGGTCCAATGTTGGCGAAATGTTGGCCTCCCTCACGCCCCTCTTGAAATTTTTAGAAGAGAATTTTTATTGGTGACTTGCTAGAATGTCAATTAAATATTGTAAGTCATAATTTATTTTTTTTGCCCAGAATTCTTCATAATTACGTTCTCTGGCGGCTGGTGATGTCGATAATGCCTCACATGATCGACGAATACCAGCAGAAACGCGTGGAATTCCGGAAGATTCTGTCAGGAATCCTGAGCGAACGGAATCGCTGGTCCCAGTGCGTCGAGTGGACCAACAAGAAACTGGGAATGGCTGTGGGAGCCTTATTTATCCGAGACAATTTCAATCACGAGAGCAAAGTAAACACTCGCTATATATCAATTTGTTACTCAACATTGGATTTTTATTGCACTAGGGCTGCCTAGAAATAAATATCGAGCTTCAGACTTCAAATTTTTAATTTCACTTTTTCCTTCAACTTTTAATTTAAAAAACAAATTGTCAGCTCACACTCTAGACCTCCAGCTTGCGGCACTTCTCCATAAACCCATCAACCCAATTGACCCATTACTAATGAACGGATGTGAAGCCTAATTATATCCGATTAATCGAATCGATTGGATTGATTGAAATAATTGATTATCTCAATTCTACTGCGCCTATGCCAGAGTGTTCGGGTTTTTTTCGAGTTTGAGTTTTCCTCTTTCGAGATGTCGATGGCATGGCTGTTGTACGAAAAATAGGATAATAGGATTGCTGTTGAAATTGATGTTGTAATTGATTTCCAGGAAACTGCCCTTGAGATGATTCACACGATTCGAGAGGCTTTCAACGAACTTCTCGCTGACAATCATTGGATGGACGAGGAGACGAGAGCTGTTGCCAAGAGCAAAGCTGATTCCATGAACGAGAGAATTGGGTATCCCGATTTTTTGAGGAACTCGGTGGAACTTTCCAACGAGTACATGATGGCAAGTCTCCTGGATTTAAGGGGCGGTTGTAATAATTTGCCACTTCGAAATCGCCGCCACCGATTCCACGTAAAATCACGATCAAATCGTGAGCATACATAATTTCCGTCGTGGAGACATCAGGCTCGAAAGTCGGAAAATCGGTTTCCTTATGATTTAATAATCATTTTTCTTGTCATTAGTCACGGCGACTTCGAGGTTACGAACTATTACATCCAGACCTTAATGTAAATGATGATTCTTGGTGACGAAATATTCACGTCGTGGATTTTTTTTGTTTGGTAGTTGAATATCACTGAGGACCACTTTATCGAAAATGTTTTTGCGGTATTGAAGTACGATGCCCATCACAATCTTCAGAAACTTCGCCAACCGGTGGATAAGGACAAGTGGTCGACGGAGCCAGCTGTGGTGAATGCTTTCTATCATCCGAATAAGAATGATATAGGTAAGAGTGTCAATTAAAATTGCGAATTTAGAGAAATAATACTCGGGGAGACCAACAGTTGATATTTATTTTCAGTATTTCCCGCTGGCATTCTGCAGCCCATTTTCTACTCCCAGCATTTTCCAAAGTCTCTCAATTACGGAGGCATTGGAGTTGTTATAGGTCATGAAATTACACACGGCTTTGATGATAAGGGACGACAATTTGACAAAGATGGTAACATGATGCAATGGTGGAATAATGCTACCATCAAAGCGTTCAGGGAACGCGCACAGTGCATTGTTGACCAGTATTCACGTTACAAACTCAAGGATGTTAATTTGTACGTCGATGGACGGATGACGCAAGGGGAGAATATCGCTGACAATGGAGGGCTCAAACAGTCATTTCGTGTGAGTTTAATAATCGAATAATATTGGCATATTGTATTCTTTCATCCATTAAAGCAAAAATCTCACGAAAATTCTACCAACAAAATAAATAAATTTGTATTTCCGCTGAAACTGGTGCAAAAAGGGCAATTCATTACTGCAATTGACGTAAATTTCACACCGAGACAGATTCATCGGATTTAATATGTCCAGGCTTACAAAAAATGGGTGTCAACGCATGGCGAGGAGCCTCTCCTCCCCGGGATCAACCTCACCCACGATCAACTGTTCTTCCTGAATTACGCACAAATATGGTGTGGCTCGATGACACCTGAGGATGCATTAACAAAAATCCGGAGTAGTGTCCACTCGCCTGGCCCATTCAGGGTCCTCGGGCCCTTATCAAACAGTGAAGACTTCGCCAGGGCCTACAACTGTCCCCCGGGCTCACCCATGAACCCCATCCACAAGTGCAGCGTCTGGTAATCGTGTTCGACTTACTCACAACTACACTGAGAGAAAAACAAGCAAACAACATTTCTATGAGAATGTTTTTTTTTCTCTTATAGTACAGAAAATGCAAACGCATGATAATTAAGAACAGATAATCATATTTACACCTAAGAAATTCATCAAAATTAATTAAGGGGAAGATGGGAGAATGGGGAATACCGAAGTATTCGTATGTGTTTTTAATGACTTTATGAATGAAAATGTTCATTATTACTTTTCATTCATTGATTACTGAGTCCTCGAGACCAAAATCACAGTGGAAAAGCAGGTGTAAAATCACGGGAACTAGTTCTCAATCGATTTCCGTCATCGAGAATGTGTCAGGGGAAATTGGTTCTTGAATAATTACACTTTTTAACTGTCAAGTGTAACTGACAGGGGGCTTTTCCACTTGGATATTCTCAGAGTCGTAGATTGTTTATCGCACCACATTTGTTGAATGCAGAAAGTACATTTAATATAATTTTTAAAAAGAAAAGAAAATAACAAGAAAAAAAAAATATATACATGTATAGACGTATATGTATGTTGAATGTCTCTACACAACGTTTTTAATATTAAAAAAGAAAATAAATTTATGCGGTGAATAAAATTAACGTTCAGTCGAGAAATCAGTGGAGAGTGAAGTGGAATAATTCGATTCAACTTCGGGTCTAATCTGTTTGTGAAATCATTTGTTGAAGATTTCCCTTTGCAAGCAAAATGTATACGAGAAATTCACTGGCTCTCTTGGATTCTCAGATGTTCCAAAAAATCTGAATGTCCAAGAGAAATTGACTCGACAATTGAAACGAATGGGTTTTAAAAAAATTTCCCCACATGATCTGCCCCATCTCAGTCAGATCATAAATTGTTTTTAATGTTCCCACTTCAATCGAATGTTGAATTGCCGGAGAATTATTTATTTCATTATATTTGAAACAACTGAATTCCGTGGTTGAGAAGTTGTTGGTGGTTTGGTGAAAAACAATTCATACTTGAGTATTTAAATAAAAAGAGCATTTTATGTATTTGTTGAAAGTTTTACTCTAATGTTGTAACATATTATCGATACATAGCAGCATGGACCATGCCTTGCTTGTTTCTATGTGAAAAAATGAGGAAAAGAAAGAGTGGAAATATAAATATTATACAATAGACGAAGGCTTCACTCATTAATTCAATCCTCCAATGACGCGGTACTCTCACGATATTGATCCATCTATCACCATAAGTTAACCAATTGTTCTCAATGATTTTTAATCTGTCACTTTACCCCCACTCCATTCTCATTTCCCCCTCATCACTCTGTATAAAAAGGTAAATTGAATTTCGATTTGTACATATTGCACTCTTCAATAATAATTAGTTAATCAGTAATAATTATCATTAAATTAATCATTGATAACAATTAATATGTAATCATACTCCATTTGAATACTTCGCTAAACAATCAACGGGGAATCAATCGTCAACTGATGAAAGAAGGCGAATTCATGTGAAATAAATGTGCAGGTGATAAACAATAATTGAAAAATTGCCCGAGAAAGCCTTTGAAGTCATCTTATTTCATCAACTAAACCCAAAATTCAACGCAAACTCCACGAATAATCACTCGTTCATTACTTCACTTCACTTTATTATTCTTTTAATAATCTATAATCATTACTCATCACTCCCCTAAACTCTTTACTCGCCTATTATGCCACTTAAATACAAATGTGTCTGGTTCATCAACCGCTCGTGTAACGTGTACGTGTATTTTCATCATTAGTATTAAACTAAAAATTAATTAAATCGTAATTAAAAATAATATTAGCATTTCATCATTTCATTATCATGCATAATCAATTATTATTCATCATAATAATACAATAACTAGAGCCACCATCTGCTCCTGTACAATGTTCATATGCGGACTTTGTTTAATCCCACCTCTCGATGATTATCAATCATTCTTCATCATTTGTCTTTCATTATAATCATATCATCAAGTCAATAATGCGCACTGAGCCACGGAAAATTACACGATACGATGCCGCTTATTACGTGAAAATAATATTAATAATTACAAAATCTACAGTTGTAATTTTTTTTTTTATTTCGGTAATGTCTTGTTAATTCAACACAATTTTCCTTCTACTGTGTCTGAGATCTGAGATTTTCCGGTGTTTCCGGAGGGAAATTCATCATCAACCCAATTGTTTATATATTTCATGTGAAAAAGGGGGACAATTTGTTATTGAAATCAGCAGTAGAATGGGAAATGCGGGAAATTCCATTTCCATTTGTGATTAGATCTTCGAGTTGTTCACTGGAAAAATTCCCCCACTCCATCGTTCCCCTGCTGCAGTCGAGGGGAATCCCCTCATTCAATGCCAAATAACAACATTCGTTAGGAGCTCCAACACCCTGATGAACCATTTCATAATCATTATCACTACAACTTCAGTTTAATTATCTCATTTTTTTTTGTTTCACTCTAGTAACTTGCAACTATGAAAATTCGTGACTTTAATTTTCACTCGACCCGTTCAAGTTCCATTCGAAAATATACTCTATGCATATAGTGTTTCTCCATTCTTGGTAATTAATTCATTATTGTAATGTAAATATCGTATTCGTTCATATCTACATTTGTTTTGTTTCACCTGTTTCGTCATTTCAGTCGACAATTTCGAGTGAAACATTCCCTCTAAATTCTCTTTGCCAATATTTCCTCCGTAACAAAACCAATATCTCAACGATTGTTCATGATTTTTCATCAGGCTAGCCGTGAAAGAAAAGGGAATGATTTTTTATTCCTTCAGACGAAAAGTTTCACTCGAAAATCCCTCAGAAATGTTGACAACATTTCATTCCATCAACAGCTGAAATTTCTTTACATTTAATTGTACGTACAATGACCGGGCTATAATAATTGTTCATTACTTTTGTTTAATTACTCTTGTCCCATTCGTAAGCGAGAAACATCAGAAAAATACACTTCTGCATCGAACAACTATTCTCTCGTCATTTTTTTAATTTATTTATAAAATTATTTTGGGTGATTTTCAATGCCCCCGGAAACGCCTGGATCTCATCGTGGGAAGAGAGAATATTTTTTTCCGGATGAAATGAAGGTTCAATTGAAGGAGGTGAAATTAAAATGACAATTGAAGAGTCGGGGCTGGACTTGGGGTACTTCTCGTAATTACACTTATACATTAGCTTATTCGTTAGTCGATTAGATTACGATTATTTATAGTTTATTATCGAGATTTACTTAATTTGCTCACACTCAGAGACTATTGATCGGTGTCTTTCATTTTTTTCCCCCCCAAATGAATCTGCCGGTGAGGGGATTCTGTAATGAAGTCATTTAAAAGAAGGAATCATTTATTTTCTGAAGATTTTACTCGGGAAAAATGTCGGAATTCTGTCGGAGTCTCGACATTTTTGGAGTTATCAAATGATTCCTCGATTTTAGTAATTCATTACTGAATTTTTTTCAGCCCCTCATGATCCCTTTTTTACTCAAGTGAAATATATTCTCATGACACTTCATGCTAAACTGGACTTCATTCGGTGTCTGTACGTCGGGTGTATAAAATGAGAACAGTTATTCTGTTTTTTATTTTCCAATAGTTTGTGGGTCAATAATACGGTTTTACGCAATAAAAAAACATCAACGCAGTGAAACGCATGTCTACCTGTCAGTCTATCGTCTCAATTTCTTGGAGACCTCATCGCATTTTTTATATCAAGTGATGAATATAATTTTTTTTACTTTTAGATAGCTTTTATTGACATGATGAAACGCACGGGAATAGTAATTTTTTTGGCTAAATAATATTTTTCAATGTGAAAAATAGAGTGAGAGATTTCAAAAGCAAAAATTGTTTTGTAGGATCAAATGCTTTGATCTCGGGCAGGAGATTTGTCAATTTTTTTAAATCAAATTCGTACCGAGATAATTACAATTTTACTGGACACCATAACTGACACATTTTTCCCTCGCGTTTCATCATTTTATTGATTCAAAGAGATTTGTCGACCTCGGGTAATGATGTTTCATGTAAGTAAGACCCTTCAGAAGTAAAATTATGTTTACGGTATTTTTGTAATTTAGAGTTATTAATTAAAATTATAAAGCAAAGCTTTACTTTTTTTCAATTCTCCGGTCGTTAATTTATCCTTCCAACGGAATTTATTTTACAATTTTGGTGGCGAAGTCATTATCATGGGGATAATCAGGGCTCCAAACATCGGATATATAATGTGAAAATAGAAATAATAATTACGAGATCCGATTGGATTCCTAATTCTCCAATTCGCCGGACGTAAACTCCCAATTTCTTCGATTAAATATAACAACGATAATTCAGTCTGATTTATTCCAAAGCACCATTCGTCAATTTTCACGCTAATCCAATATAATAAATAATAACAATGATAACGTAATTTAGTTAATTTCTCTTGCCACTTTCCCGAAATTTCCTAATTTTTTGTTCCTAATTTCATTAGATGAGAGAGTTTTTTTTTTGGCATAGTCGAAATTCAAAGGGATTTTATTTTGAATTGTTTAGTTCACAAATTGTTTTTTGTTTTCTGAAACGGGACAAAAAATTTTAATAAACAATCTGAATTTTCTCATTTTCACATTGAGTTCAACCGAGAAAACAAAAATCAAAGAATAAACGAGGGATTGATTACCAACGATTTAAATGCAAATTGAATAAAGAGTCGTTCTTTTCTGTTCTATTCTATTCTCGTTTGGAGTTTGTGATACCGAAGAGGGCGGGTCCAATGACAAAAACCCAAAATATAAACCAGGAATGCATCGATGAGGGTTGCCAATTTTATTACCCACAGAATTCATGGAATCCGTGCAATTTTTCGAGCGAATGTAGTGGAGATGTGAGGGAAGTTGAATACAGAGAACCAAAATTTCTTGAACCATCTGTTTTCTAAAAAGAATAGTACAAAAAATTATATAACTCTGGGAATAATTTCATTTCAATTTAATCCCTCAGAAATAATTCCTGGCAATTCGTCCTAAAAATTGCATTGCCTTGGAATTATTGGCATTCTACTTCTGGATTAAAAATTCTCAATTGAAAATGAAAAATAAACCTGGATTCACCTTCCCACTCTCCTCACGAGCAACCAAACACTGACAAAATGATGAACAAAAAATGTGCATGTAGTGTCCGTGTAATTTCCCTCATCGGCCTAAACAAAAAAAAATTCAAATGCACATCCCCAATTTTTTTTTTTCACCTATAAATACAATGACTCGATGCTTGGCAGTATTATGAACAAATCACCAGCGCGCGGTGTTACCCCCGAATATTCTCGAACTCGCGGAGGCCGAAAAATACGATAAAACATCTAAGATAACGAAACTCGAACGTTATCAGTAACGCCCATTGGCAGTGATCGTAGAATTGCATGTATAATTAATAATACGTCATATGTATGAATTTTATCAGATTGCATCATTTTATATCGTCTTGAAGTGTCCGTTCATCGCGCAAAAGAGCAGAATTGCAACCAAGTACTGAAGTACTAAAATGATTTTTCTCAATCGTCATTTCTTCCTATTTTCCATTATTTCAATTACAAAATAATTCATTTGAGATATTGCGGAGTGATTCGCCAAATTTTACGGTCACAAAAAAAATCGCCAAGATTTGTTTAACTTAAATGACTATTTTTTTTACAAATTCCTTTTGGAATTGCATCATTCATAAATGATTATCCCAAATATTGATATTCAATTGAATAATTATCTGGATAATGAATGCTTCGAAGGAGAATATTCCTCGAAACCTCAGCGAAACAATTTTAAGCAGACCATAAAACTCAAATGACTCCAACAATTCCCTAAAACCTTCCAATCCCTCGCCTAATTAACTCAAAAACCAATGGATCTGACCGCATATTAATTCGACGCAAGATCGACCCGCCGTCCACGTTCCATATCCCCATCGCAATTCCCAACGATTACCAAAGTATTAATTAACGTCTTATTTACCCAAATTTATAACAATTTCTTACTCAGAATTAATTAGAGAAGTATTAATGCACCCGATGCAGTGACGAGTGATTTCATCGAGAGTCTTCAATGGCCGATGAAATCGCGACTCGATTGATCAATTAATCAATTGATTGTTCCATTAATTTAAGTTCAATTAATTAACTCTTTAATTCATTATTTCATGATTTTTTTTTCTTCGATCTCTCGACGATTTGTTGTTGTCTCCCATCGATTTTAATTATCTTTATTAATTATTAATAAAGTCCTTTTCCCTTTTTGAAATATAAACGTGTGGTGGTATACACTGGCGGTGCTTTTTTTTCATTATTTTCATCGTCATATACAGTTGTATAACAATAGAACTAGGTTCCCTACGAGTTAATGAGGTACGACAATAGTGGTAAAAGAGTTGTATTGGTAGATTCAACTTGTGTCAGTGTACGAGGATTTTTTCTCTTTTATTTTATTCAATCGTTCGTTAGTGATGATTTATCCTCCGTTTTTTCTCTCTCTCTCTATTTCTCTTGGTAGTTTCTACTATGTTTCGTGGGTTCTTTTGCTTTCGGTGTTTGGTTTTTGTGTTTTTTTTCACCCTTTTCTTTTTTTTTTTGCCAGTGGGCAAATGATGATTTATTAGTCGTGGTGTTCTCACGTTCACTCATGGTGTGGCAGTGTCTGCCTTGCGGCGTTACGTAGTTTAGTTCAGTTTCTTCAAGATTCTTAATTTTCAATTCGGGGGAGTGGCTTTTACGAAAGGGTTTTTTGGCTGGAATAAAATTCTTCAGTTTCGCAATTTCAGTGAGAGCTTTCTGATTGGTCTTCAAGTGTCTCGACTACTGGGCTATTTGGAGGAAAATGTCAATTGGATTTTTGCTTGGGAGAATTTTTGAAATGTTAAAATAATGTTTTGGGGTATTGAATTGATATCTCGCGAAATACTGGGGACAATTACCGAGGCTTTCGTTTTCGTTGAAATGAGGGGTTTTCTTGTTCTTTGAATAGCTCGGGAGACGGGAAATTTATAGGAAAATGTCAATTACATTTTCTGAAGATGAAAATTTTGCGAGTTCTTTGAATGCAACAGAAATTGTTGTTATATCATTTGAAGAATATCTTTACATTTTATCCTGAAAATTAAACAATCTGACAAAAAATCTAGTGAAGTCAGAATTTTTGACTCGTTCAATTTCACAAAAACAATAGTCTTAAATTCCTCAATCTCTCCGAAATTGATAAATTTATAATAAAATGATCGACATTTTCCCTAAATCCCGAATACCAAGCGTTTCACCACTTTCCCCGAATTGTTAAATTCTAGAATTATTGAGATTATCAATCTCTCGATGCTGATTCACGAGATTTATCATTTTCCTCACACTCTCCCGAATCGTCATATGATTCAGACCTCGCAGAAAATTTTCTACCGCCAAAAAGCAACTCCCAAAAAATCATAAACTATTTTTAAAAACTAATTCGTCTCAGTCGCAAAAAAAAAAAAAAGAAAAAACCCCAAATTTCGCAACTCCAATTCGCCAAACCACCAAAAATAATTTGATTTTTAAGGTCTCATTCACAAAAGAACCGATAAATTCACTTTAAATTCACTTTTAATATTCTTTAATATTATAAAAAAAAGATGATAAATTTTATGAACACAATTACACCTTAATATTTAACAAATGTACAAATTCAACGATTTCATAATAATAAAAGAAAAAATTGATAAATCCCTGAATCAGCAAAAGGATTATACTTTTGGTTTTACATTCTCATATCCATTCAATTAAAATGTAAATATGAATTCGCATCATTCTTAACCTGACGGAGTCTTCAACATGACACGTACATTATCAATATTCACAATAATTATCGACAGGATAAATTGTTGCTAACAATTAGTCCCTCCCTGGTGTAATTGAAAATTCTCAAGTTATTTTTTTGTTCGTTAATTACACTCTTACATCACTGCCATACGTCAAAATGTGTGTACTTCTCATTATTTATAATTTTTTTTTTCATAATTAGTGTTTTTTTTGGATTTTTAAATTTTTTTATGATCTTAATATTTTACACAAATAATGACGTTATCACTTGCATGGTAGTTGACTACAGAATATAACTGCGTACAATGAATCAATAGCAATAGAGTAACAGTGTTACAACATCAAGAATTTCATGGTTAATTGTTTGTCTCTCTCTCTCTCTCTCACTCTCTCTCTCTCTTTCTCTCGTGCTCACTGGATCGCGTTTGATAATTTTTTTATGATTTCTCCTATAATATTCTCACTCTGAAGAAGTCTCTGAGTCTTTTATCAATTTTTTCTCACGTCTTTCTCAATTATTTTCGTTAATTAAGTGACGAAATGACAGAAAAAGGAGAAAAAAAATGAAGTTCATCTGCAGTTGTTTGTCGATATCTTTTAAACTATTGAATTTACCGGAAAAAGTCACAAAAGAAATGCAGTCCACTAATTAAATTCCCCGCAACAAATATTATTGACTTTTTTTTTATACAGTGGATAATTTAGAAGAGATCGACAATTTTCAGCTATCCTCTGCCACTTCATCACTGAATTCTGAATTAATTCGACACCTATCATGTTTAGACTTTCCATAAACTTCGTAATCGTCGCATCAGATCATCCCCCACCCCCCCAAAACCCCCGAAAAATACATTAAAAATCCTGATAACGTGTCAAATTGCTCACCCATTCTCCTACCAATTATCTAATCCCTTCGTTACCACAATAAACCTCTCACAATTTACAATTTTAATTCCCCCTCACTTTAAATTTAAATCTTTAAATTTAAATTTAATCCATACGTTATTAATATTTTTTTGCATGACATTTTACATTATTTTTCATTTTTTTTCCATTTCACTTTTCTCCTTATTTATTAAAAAATTAAAACGGACGGTTAAATTTCACGAATTTCGTTATTCTTTCTTTTAAAAATGTTCTCATATTTATTTTTTTTTTTCTTCGGTGAGCCGATGTCCGCTGCTGAAGGCACAGGGCTTTGCACTTGACTCGGTCACCTAAAGCCTAGCTGACTGACTAAAAGACCTTTTTTTTATTTTCATCTACATCTCTAGCCTCGCTTAAATGTCTAGAAATCCTCGATCTATCAACTTCACACGTTTCACCACATCCAAATACTTGATCTCCATCATCAAAAGATGATTACAGTTCTACAAAATTTCAATTCATCAAGAATCAAAATCCATTGTTTCTTAAAAATGAAATCGAAGAATCGATTTTGTCAGAAGAAGTTTTCAGAATATTTTTAAATATCTCTAAAACTATTGAACTCATAGGAAAATGTGACATAGATTCTCTTTTCTTGACTATTTTACAATCTATAAAAAATGTTATGACATTCCACCCTAAATCCACTATCTTTTGATATATTCGCAAAATACCGAAGATAAAAATATGCAAGTCTTTCAGCTTTGTAAAAACGAGTTTTCACATAATTTCGAAAATACCTCCGGAGCCGTGAACTTTACAGGGAAATCTCATAAGAATTTTTAGTTGGAAGTGTCACAATCTGTGAAAAATATTTTATGATATATTTTCCAACGTCCAGTAATTGAAGAGATATTCGCGGAAACTCATTGTTTTCAATTTTTCCATTTCATCAAAACTATTCATCAGATTATTTTGAGTGCATCTCTGAACCCCATCGACTCAGAGATAAATGTCGATTACATTGTTTAATAGATTTCAGATTATTTTCAAGATTCCTCAAAATTCAGTAGAACCACCCAATCATTCCCGAACCTCTGCCGGCCTCTAAATTCTCATCAGCTTTATTATTTCGTACAAACAAACGTATATGCTGGCAATATATTATGCTATGTATCGTGATATAGACTCTATTGTATCGTAATTCGCAGTTTTTATTTCAAAGTACGTGCCAGAGGCACTGCTCAACAGTGCCCAATACAAAGCACACAGATTTGTATTATTTAATAATCTTAAACCTTAAATTATTAGTTTTTTTTTCCATTTAATACTCCGCATTCGTATCCTCATTCTCTCCCCAATCGTCTCTCACTTCTCTCTGCGCATTATTGTTTTTATTTTTATTGAATTTACTTCGCGTTTGTTCAATTATATTTCCATTATTATTTCGTTCTGTCGTCGATTTTATCCCCTTCCATTTTCAGGTAATCAAGAATTTTCTTTCTTTCAGTCTCACACTGATCTTCGAGCTCTCTCTCTCCCCATCTCTCTCTCTCTCTCTCTCTCTCTCTCTCTCTCTGTACATTAACGATTACGTCTTACCTAGTATTTTGCTCAATTTTATGATTTGTTTTTTTTTAGTTTAGAGGGGCCCGGGTAAGTGATCATTATGTTTATCATTTTTCCTCAATTTTTTTTAGTAATATATAAGTGTAGAATAGTTTCTTATATAGTCTCTGTAACTGTCTCTACGTATCACAGCCTGGGTGCCTTCACCACTGCCTTTTCTCTTCTTTTTTTATTATTATTTGTTCTTGTGGATATTATGACAATTTCTGGTTTCATTATTTCAGTTATTAAAAATGGCCCTTTTGCTCCAGAATAATAACAAGATTATCAGTTTTTCATTGCCCGACAATTTTCCTTGAAATAAAAATTGGGCATTGTTTTTTTAAAAAATAATAATAATAATGAAATTATGCATTTGATCGTTTGTCACACTCTTGTCTCATCTGTCGATGGTAAAATAAATTATTCTTCTGAATTAATATCGTAGAGTACCGCGCAATTAAAAAAAATAATAATTTAGGAACAAAAAATAAAAAGAGAATGGAGATAACGATTTTATCACGACGCTCAGGCAGTGGCCAGTGGTGCACTAGTAAAAAAAATTAACGCACACCGTATTTCTTTTTTTTTATTAAATTTTTTTAACTCTCGTTATTTCACCGATGAATGAGTGTTTTCATTTTCATTATTTCGACAATAGCGAATGTGCAGTGGGCGTCGTTATTGAAATAATATTTTGCCACTGGGGCAATTACACTGCAATTAGCATGATTATTGCGGGTGAAAATAAACTAGGGCATGACATCCCAGATCTCGGCAAGAAATGGAGGTAGCTTCTTGTTTTTGAGCTTCAAACTGAAGCAAATTTCGCTGTTTTGATTGCCGAGTGTTCGTAATTCCGTCAATACGGAGAGTAGTTTAGCGAATATTGTTCCTGATTTGTGTTTACGGCGACTGTCCACGTATGTTCTGAGTGCCTCGAGGTATATTTCTTGGATTTTTTCGACTTTCCAGCCCTCCAAGAGCATCGGCCGTTCTGAAATTAATCAGAGAAATTTAGTTGAGAATGCTGTTTAAATTTTTTTAAGGGATTCAATTGTCTAAATTTATACAATTTTGATTTCAGAAAAATTGTTTATAACGTGAAGATGTAAAAATAGTTTATAGAACATCTTGAGGAACGTTTGAGGGAATAGAATTGATAAATGTCAAATTCTTGATATTTAAAAATAGGAAATGATAATAAATTCCACGTTTAGAGATAAGTTCTCCATAATTGCCGGGATGTGATTGAAAATTTTTATGAATTCTAGACTGACTATTAAAATTATTTTTCCGAATGTTACATATGATGTTTACATATGAAACAATTCTCCAGATGAAAAATTCCTCAATTCTTTCAACAGAAAAAATGATAACAATAACTTATTTTACTGATGATACTCGGATATTTTACCTGAGAAAATGACGATAGCCGTTAATAACGCATACTCAGCATTGTTGACTTTCATATTGAACATGTGCCGGCAAAAACGCAGCAAATCCTCAATTGTATCACCCATTCCAGCCAAACTGTAGCTGTCTCTCGTGTACGGCTGATTATCAGCAAATAGGATACTGTCTGTCCTAGCGTCATACTTTCTTGCCATTCTCAGCATCATGACTTCACTGGAGCATGCCTTGAGCAATGCAATTTGATCCTCCCTCAGCAATTTATCGAAACCCGATAAGTTTTTGGCAAATTCAACAATAAGCTGGACAGTCAGTATCGTTATTTCCGCCATATGCCTGAATCTAACGTCAACAGGATCTTCACCCTCGACTGGTCGATACTGTCAGGACAAATCGTAACTCATTACGTCGCCAATAAAAAAAATTAAAAACTACTTTTTAAGGAGATAATTGTAACATTTTTGGTAATTTTCCTATTGGTAATTACCTCAATGAATGATTCAAAACTAAAATTTCCCGAAACTTTTCTTTTGTAAAGAGAAATTGATTTCCTACCAAAATCATTCGGGCTATTATGGCTACTCATTAACGCGGCAATTAGATAATAATTACTGTCAAGAAAACGGGAAATCGTGAAATTTGTCGTAAACAGCCAGTTACCTCATTAAAGACCAATTGCAGAAGAAAATGGCAAAGATATTATACCAAAAGCTAGTGAAATGTCAACGAAAAAAATGCCTTCCAAATCAGTGAGACAAGACAATTAATGGGTCAATGAAAGGAAGTACTTTTACCTACTCAATATTAATTCCAAGGTTTATTTTATCAATAGCAATATAAATAAATTTACCGTAATTCTTTCAAGATCTTCGGGACTGGGATTCTCATAGAGTCCTTGAAAATAAACCAGTCTCTCAATGAGCTCAGCTTGTTCAGGACTGACGATTGACAATCCGTTCTTAAATTCTAATAACGAGTCAGTGCTGCCAGAATTCATTGGCAGGCAATCTGCCTCCGAGGGTTCAATTTTAATCTGATCGGCGCCCATTCCACTAATACTTCCAGGTGAGCCGTTCATCGTTGTACTGTTGGGTTTGTCCTTGTCCTGGGACAACAAAGTTCAAAAAAAATACAGCATTAACGAGGGTAAAATTAAATATTTGGATTGGAGAGGGATCTGGAGGAATTAACGAGGGCTGTCAGCAGACCGGTGATATTGAATGCAAAATTCTGGCCATTTTTTTTTCTCCACATTTTATTACACATTAACTTCTACTGTGAATTAATCAGATTTTAACTGTGAATATTTTCAATGAGTAATTATCGGTCTAATGGGATTTCGGGGAAAGAGTCTCGCGTATCTCAAAATGTTCAATGAACACGTGACGTTTTCTCCAACAGCTCTTAATGAGAATGAGCTAAATGGATTCTACGTTTGAGGATTTCAGTTGCGTCTAATTGAGTACTTAATCATCCCAGGGGCCATTAAATTTACCTGAGAAGGGTAAAGAAGCTCTTTGTAGTTTTTGAAAGTCTCTAAAATAATTATAATCCAATATTTCTCTCTAAAATCACCGGCTACTGGAATAATTACATGGGAAATTGATGAAGGATGGTGAAAAAAAAATAAATCGATATGTCCTTACCCCTACCTTCTGGGCCTTCTTCTCCTTGCGTTTGACCGCACATTGATACTCTGGTACAACGCACTCAGGCCTCATTCCCACCGATAAACACTTCTTTAATCTGCATTCCTGACACTTTCGTCTCATGTACATGTCAATTTCACAATTATTTCCATATTTACACTGGTAAACGGCATTTTTCGTTATACTCCGCCTGAAGAAACCCTTGCAGCCCTCGCACGTCAGTGCATTATAGTGATAACCAGATGCACGATCACCACACACTAGACACAACTCCTCCTGTTGTCGGGGTGTCGGTCCTTTTTTCTTCTTCGCATCACAACTGTCTGCACTGTAGCCGTTCAGGGAACTTGGTGGGGATAAGTCGTCCCTTCCTGCAACAATAAATAACAACAATGTCTCAGTAAATTTTTTTTTTCTCCCTCTAACTCCTATCCTATTCGTTGAAACTACGAAATTGTAATGAGAATGGGCAAAATCTGGGGCTCTAGATGAGCATCACCAGAAGATTCATCAAAAAAAAGAGACAATATCTTTGTACAGGTTATTTAATTATCTCCGTCAATTTTTTTTGCGCATTTTTCTATAAATCCAATATTTTTTTATGTATCCGTGGATTAAACTGAGAATTTACTTTGATTCCACGCCTTTCATGTGCTTTCACCTTTTTATGTCTTCCATAAAAAAAATGTTTCCTTCTCATGAACGCCTCCATAACCGGAAATGGGTCATGTCTCAAATCTCAAATAAATAAATCAGAAAAAAACTCCGTCTCCCTGACGAATTTTCGGAATAAATAAAACCATTATTTCAACTTTTCCCCACTTTTTCCGCAATCATTACACCATTGGCGTCACGACTACTTTGCAAATATCTCGATAATTATTGGATTTAAAAAAAATAGTAAAGAATAATTTTTTGCAGACAATTAAATGCTCCACAAAAAAGACTATTGGCATTTTCATGTAAATCCAATCGTATCCGCGATAATTCTGAAATAACCTGAAAATTCATTTTGATGCATCTGCTTTTATGTTCATTCATGGTCTATCTCTTCAATAAAAAAAAGTATGTTTCCTTCTTATGAGAACAAATAAGCAGTAAAAAAAACATCCGTCAATCCTTTCCGTAAACCTTCACGAATAAATAAAAATAAAAAACCTTGATTTATCTGGAAACCATTACTTCAAGCTTTCCCACCTATGTAATCCATCTATTACATCTATCACAACGATATAACTCTAGGCATCGTTGTAGCCTGCACCTGGTACCAGTAACCTACGTGGCAACATGGTCACGTGTGTCTCTATTACCTCTTTTATCTCAGGTGGAAAACTCGTTGGGTGGAACGCGTAGAAGTCACGGTCGGTGAAAGTATGATTCTTACAAGCGCTTTGGAGCTCCCCTGGACTCCTTCGAGTGCGTTCTCAACCTTATATGCACGGGCATAAGAGTCGCAGGCTCAACTCTACCCATACCAAGGGTTTCACAATATTTTCATTACGAAATTTTACACTTCACAGGTAAAAACGAAATTATTACAGAAATTGAATCCTCAATATTCGCGTTCAAGTTCGCGAGATTAAATTTTTGATCCCATTAATTATTGAATTGAGGGAAAAAAAATTGTGACATTTTGTCCAAATCTATTTTATCCGGTGAAAAAATTGAACATTAATTGATGCCGAAACAATGACCAAAGTATTTGTTCGTGAGAAATTATATCGATTGCGTGATAAAACCCAAAAAAACATGTGAATAAAATGAATTTTTATCATAAAATTCCGGCTCACTCTGTATTTTCTAATCATCTTCTCGTCTGTCCTCAACCCCGTGTCACCGGAAATATTTCTACCGCTCAATCTCCCGAAAATAAATTATTTCCCAATGCTTATCAGGAAAAATATCATGTCTCCTTCACCTCTCAGGGGACACCAAAATTGCTGATGAAATAAAAATTTAACTATTCGAAAAATTGTCGGTATTAGTTTAGGAACAAATAGAATGTTGAAACCCATTCTCAATAATTGAATATTAAGAATATCAGTATATTTAAATAATTACCGAAATATTTTTCACAATAAATAATTTCTGTTGCGCAATAAAACCTCCAGAAAACATGAGATAAAAATAAAAATAGAGCAATTCTTATCAGAAAATTAAAACTTATTCTGTTTATTCTAATCCCCTTCATAAAAATCCATTGTTTTCCATGGCTTATCGCCCGAAAAATATCGTCTCTGTTGAAAAATAAAGAAAAAATTAGACGACGTTCCCAAGAAAATCGAAAAATTCCGTACAACCAAATGCTTAAAATTCCGTAATTAATGTAACAATGTTTTTACATTGAAAATGAGATTATCTGGGGGAAGAAATCTCGTGCTTAGTGACCTCGGAGGAGCCGCGTGGGACCAACATGGAAGTGAAGGTTGTCCGGTCTTTTTCAACGCTGGCCAGAGCAACGACGCGTTTAACGAACGAGGTCGCTAAAGTAATGGAAAGGAAGTTTGTCGATTCCCTCCTCCTCGCCTCCTCGCCAAGCAACCCCCCTTCACTATTACCTCTTCGACGGGAGCGTGACGTGAAAATCAAGTGATTCAAAAACGTAAAAAAAAAATTAACAAAAAAAAATTGAAACAGGGGAATAGAATTCAACGAGTTTAAGAAGAGAAATTTGACGTAAAAATTGCCCAACCGATTGGTAATAGTCTAGAGTTTGCGGTGATTCGGGAAAAAAATTCCTAATCGAAATTATCTACAAATGGCCCAAATATAATTGTCTAAATTCATCTCCCACTCATTCTCCACAAAATTTAGTAATTAATCATCTGGGTAAATTATCCAGACTGGCTTTCTCAACCCGTAAAAATTATTTCTAAAAATTCCCTGACATTTTTCGATTAATCCGCGACTTTCCAAGGTACTTCCACAATAATTTTTCCAGAATCATTCATTCGGATAAAGTAAATCATTTTTTCCTCGTTTCCATTAGAAATTCAGCCAATCGTCTGGTTTGACAAACAAATAATTTCGGTCGACTCCAAGAATAGCAATTCAATTTTATTCCTTAGACTGTCATTAAATGGCTCATCAATTAAGTGATTGAACAGGCGAAAAACTGGAGATAAATAGAAACGAAAAAAAATGTTAGATATTCTCTGTAGACTCCATTTAATGTTTTTTAAAGGGCGAAAATCCTGGAAAAATGGTAAATCGTTTTTCCTGGAATTTAAAAGAGGGAGTAAAAGAAATCTGAAAAGTATTCCAAAAATTTCCCATAAAATATTTTAAATCCTCAAAAATCCCCCCTCCCCTAAATACAGATTAAACCTCTGGAGTGCCCGAGAGGCCACCAGAAGTCCCGCAAAAACTCCCAAATGAACTGAATATTTCCCCTGCGCACCCCACCCCGCTCTGTCCCCTCAAGCCCCGACCCGCCAGTTGTTGATATGCCTGTTGGTCAGTATCTCAGTGATGCTGCAGTCGATGTTTTCAGGTGGGTATTCACCTCTCACTGGCTCTCGCGAGTCTCAAAAACCCATCTCGCCCCGCCATCTCGCCGCCCCCACCTCCGGACGTGCCTTCACTACCCAAAAAGCCCATCCCCAGAAATTAAAAAAAAACAACCCTCGATTATATTTAAAAATCATCGGCTAAGCATACCATCCCCGACTGTAAGCACCGGGAGAGCTTCAACATATCCGTTGAACTCGCCGAGTGGAGGCTAGTAGGCATGAGGTTTCCGCGTTGGTTAGTAGAAACTTCGGAGCAGTGAGCGGCCTTGACTCTGGCTTGCATACCCGCCTCTTCCCACCGTTTCCCTCCTGCGTCTCCTACCTCTTGGCGTGTCTATCCTTGTTGTCATGTTTTTTTTTCCCCTCTTATTCCCAACATCTTGGCATCTTTCTTCGGCGATCTATTCCACTCCCCATCGTATTGCAGAGGCCACGTAGAGGGAGTTGAAACAGTCCAGGACGCTACTCACTCGAGTGCATCGCACTGTTTCACCTATTTTTATTTTTTCTCTTTTCATTTTCTCGGTCGAAAAAATTCTAGTCCCATTGCACCTTTTCCCCGGCTTGCCGAGGGACTTCTGCTCTTTATGCAATTATTTATTTATTTTTAGGCAGTTATTTCATTAATTTTGAGGGGGCCCGACAAAAGAGGTCAATAAAATTCTGTCGTACATCAGAATTTTGGTCTCCAAATAATTTCAAAGCAATTCCATCAGAATTATTTATTAAAAAACCAGGAATACCTTCTACTACCCTACATTTCAATTACCAAAATTTCCCGGAATCCTCTGATTTAATTAAAATAGACAATTTCCGTTGACTCCAAGAATAAATAGAATATCTCAGCATTATTAAATCGCTGATAAAATCAATTGGGTATGTAGTTTTAATTGCAACCTAAATAGACCACTCGGCAACTGTTCTAACGAGGAAGTTTCTTGACACGAGACCATCGATCTAATTCCGCATTATTTTTATCCAGAGTGAGGGAATAAAAGTGAATGCCGGATAGTCATCCCAGATAACTCCATAACTTTCTTCATGAATAACATATCAGTGATGAGTTATGATAAATCTATCAATCATTGGCTCTCAATGAGTGAGTTATCACGTGCAGGCCATCAATTCTTATTCGTCCCCTCCAGAGAAAAATAAATTGTAAATGATTGAGGATCTTCCACTAGTGTTTAACAATTTCTCATTCAAGTGGGACAAATCAAATGAGGAGATTGAGATATTTTGGTTTGGATTGACCTATCTCGGGATCCATGAGGGTTAGCAAAATGTTCGGAATATTTTTGTAGCGAAAATGAATATCTAGGTAAAACTGTTATTCGATGCAGAGAATTGAGGATATCTTTCATTCACGAAAGCCATATTTTACCCTGATAAAATGAATTCGTACATGTTTGTAATCTGAAGAATGTGCAGTGCTAGAGGCATTTGATATATGATCTCAGTGATCAGTCAGTGGAATACTGAGATGGAAATCTAAGAAAATCGATATAGATATAGCATATACACCCGCGATACATAAAATCCAATTGAATGCGCTGGTCATCGCCTGTGGCACGTTCTGCGATAGTCGTTGCGCAAGAAAATTACAAGTCAGCCCTGGCCTTGCCCGCCAGTCCGCAACAAACGCTCCAAGACATCAACAGTGTGTGCTTGGCTTGTGGCTCATACGTGCCACCATCGAGGTGGTGAAGGGAAGAGAAAATGGGAGAACGAGGCAACTTAACGTAAAACAGTCACCTCCACTCTTTATTATTCCGTGAGAATGGGAATTCATGATGTTAACTTGCAGGAAAATGTGAGTTTTAGCCAAATGGACAAAGTTGTCATTCGAAATATCTCGGAGTGTATTAAATTTAAGGGAAAAAGTGAGAAAATCATGTTTATAGGAAATTTCAAAAGCTTATAAAAGTTCCTTTTGACATTGTCTCGGAAAATCAATACATTCGGAGTTAATCGAGAAATCAATAGACGAGGAAAAATTGGATACAGGTTTGGAATAAAAAATTGACTAGATAATTTGAGAATATCTCGGAAATTACTAGGTTTAGGGGAGAATGTCACAAAATATTATTTCCAGAGAATTTTAGGAGCGACAAAAAAGTTAGTATGCCATTTTGCGCCAAATCTGATAGTATCGGAGTTACTCGCAATATAAACTGTAAAGTTTTTTTTCTCTGACATGAAGGGGATAAAAACACTCCTCCGCCATTTCTCCTGACATTTTATTTCGAAATATTCCAACGACAACACTCGGGGGATTAAAAAAGGGACGAGAATGCGGGCCACTTGAATGCGGATTCAATCCGTGGAAAAAAAAATAGTCATGAAAAAAAGGATGCTCCTGGTGAATTCTCCGAGAAATAAAAGTCACCCGCGACGCAGACGTTTATAAACACATTTTATGGAGAAATCAAACGCTCGAAGTGAGCTCGGAGGTGAGTTCTGCGTGCCACACGAGACACGGTTAATGTTGACCCACTTCTCCATCAGCCGATGTCCTCGAATTTCTCACTGATCAGTTAACGCTGATGTTGATAACTAATAGTGACAATAATTGTTTACTGTACAAAAATTATTGAATCGAACATTCAATTTTCTCGATATGGGAGATTCAGTCCCAAAGTGAAAAGACTATTTGATAAAATCAAAATCAAATAATATTCAAATTTTAAAAAAACAACATTCACAATCGTTCAACTCTAGAGGGTATCCGTCGAGGTCCTGGGAAGTCCCTATTTTGAATTCCTATTGATTGCGACTTGATCTAAATTTTCCACTTCGTTCCCCGGTCAAAACGGAACTCCCCTATATTGAGGTTGAAATAAATAAAAATATATCCAGGAAATATTTAAAAATCGTCAACGACTGAAATTCACGTACGAGACCCTCAAATAAATTTGAGTTGAAGGACCGAGAGCCGTCAAGTGTTGATACATTTGATATTCACCCATTGAATTATGAACTATTTCGAGGGTCGTCGGTCCTAAAAAAAAAACAACATTGAAATGATCTCGTCCCCACGTCTCGTCACATTGTGTCAGAGCCAGCCGATGGACACGCACGCGCACAATTTCGGTCTTTAAGTGGCCAGGGGGTGGGGAGGAGGGGGACACGCGGTGGGGAGAAGTGAGGTCAGTAGGTCACTCTCACTCACGCTTCCACCGAGGGACCACGATACGCGGTGGGGAGAATGTCCGAAGATCTGGAATATCGTTACACTTATTCGTCGAGTGTAATCCAGCTGGATTCGTTAGTTGAGGAATTTTGCAAAGCGCACTCCGAGGGTCACAGATGGCCGATGGGGTTCAATGCACATGTTTCTTGCGGTTGGATGAGGAAAAATTGGCGGGTTTGATGATCCGTGAAGGCCAGGACATCTTTTTTATGAGAACGTTCTTCAGAATTTTTTGCCGGCCATGCGTGACCGATCGATTTTTTCTTTACGCTTTGATGATGATAATTTTTATTTTTTTTACATTTTTTGTTCGTGAAAGAATTCATAAATTAATGCAATTATCTTCCAGTTGTGGCTAATGAATTCTAATTGAGGTGGGACGAATTAAATGTGGGAAATGAAAGGAAAATGTTTCAATGGTATCTCCAAGGGCATTTTAAAGCTTAAAAAATGTTACGCGAAATATATTCGCGATGGAATAAATTTTTTTTCATCACGCTGTGTCTGAAAAGTACTTTTTCGACACATTCAGATGAAGTGGTTTTTGACTCGTGGGATTATATCCTTCGCCTTCGGCTCGTGATATAAACCTCCCACTCGCCAAAAACCATTTTTTTTCACTTGTTACGAAATATAGTATTTCATCACGCTGTGTCGGAAAAGTGCTTTTTTGTCACTCAGTCCGTGTAGCACTACTTCACGGCCGCTTCGCGTCCGTGAAACACCGCCCACGGACGTCGTGACAAATAATATTGTTTGACACACGGCTGTGAAGAACTGTTCTGCCTCATATGATTACAGAACTCGCCTTCGGCTCGTCCTGTGCCCTCATATTCGTCAGATAATATAATACTTTCATCGCCTGGTGACATAATGTACTATTTCGACACATTGAGATGAAAAATATTGTTCGTAACACGTGAAAAAAGTGGTTTTTGACTCGTGGGATTATATCCCTTGCCTTCGGCTCGTGATATAAACCCCCCACTTGTGAAAAACCATTTTTTTTCACTTGTGACAAAATATACTATTTCATCACGCTGTGTCGGAAAAGTAACTTTTCATGAGATGAAAAATATTGTTCGTAACACGTGAAAAAAGTGGTTTTTGACTCGTGGGATTATATCCCTCGCCTTCGGCTCGTGATATAAACCTCCCACTCGTCAAAAACCATTTTTTTTTCACTTGTGACGAAATATACTATTTTCAAATTGCGAGGAAATAAAAATAAAATTGAAATTGAGGCGAAAAAAAACAATTACCGGAGAATTTCATACATGCATTCCCCTTGAAATAGTTTTTTCCTGACGATTGTCAGACATCACGTGCTCACCAGATAAAAATCAATACATCCAGCAATTGAGGACAAAAGAGTAGTTCCCGCAATATTCGTTATAATTTTTCATCGCGAAGAACAGAATAAAAAGGAAAGTATCTCGGCACATTGGATAAAGGTCAACTGACACCATTGGAGGTTGGCAAAAGGCTGGCGCAATGCGTTTGATGTGGGTGTCAATTTATGCCTTCGACGTAAATAAAACAGGCCGGCTGAATACCCTCTATATGCCAGAGTATCATTAGATGAACAAACGAGGGAAAAAAAAAAACGCCACAAATTAATTGTTCTCCCGGGGGAAAAATAATTTTTTCAACCGCATAAATTAATGTGAAAGTTCAATTATCGTATGCAGAGGGAAATATAATTAAATAAATAATGAAAATCATCGAGAGGAAGAAAAAATATCAAATTAATGACGAGGAAAATCAATTTGAGTTCAGTATTTCAGTGGATCAGTGATCGCAAGACGTCATTTACGTTATATATATAGCGACCAAGATCGATGCTCCCACTCTCGCGACCGTTCGCCTGGGCACCGAATGAGAATTACAAGTATTACCGCAGTGCATCACGCATGTACGAACGACTCACCATATATTAGTATCTCTGCCAATATTAAAAATGAAGAGAAAAAAAAAATTGAAAAATTGTATTATCTCGTTTCTTTATTCCCGTTATCGATGCCCGGAGAAAGAGTTAATGACACTTTGCGCATGATAAATGTTATCGAATCATCGTGTCAAAGTCACATTTCAATTTTTTCAATTCTTTTTTTTTTGTGGTTAATTCAAAATTGAAGAAGTAAAAAAATTGACAGTTTTTGGGAGCGAGTGATGGGGGAAAAAACTACCAAGAGATTTTCTTTCAACGGAGAAAATGGAACACTCCAAGACTAATTACATTTTTCAATTGATCTATAGTTTTCAAAGATATTTTGATAATTCCTGAAGTGATAAAAAAAGAAGAAAATTTGCCCAATATAATATTATTCGTTGAAAAAGTTCTAATGGCTAAACAACATCAGAAGACCCTCACCTATCACGACAAAACTTTCCCTCTATTTTCCCCCAACGCGCATCCCTGAAAACAATAAACAATCCCTCATAATGAGAGATACCATTCAGCCCCCAAAAACATCCCGGCGATCAATATCGAAAGTAAATATTTGTGATAGTAATGAGAGTTGAAATAATTGCCACTCAAACTTGACCAAAATTAAATAATAGAAATAAATCGCCAGGGATTTCCTCTCTCGCCGGATGATCTCTAAACTTCAAATATCATTGACCCCTCCCCAAGGCCGCGGCCGTGGCCTCCCCCTTCCTTTCTCCATTAATGAATCCAGATCAATAAACAGGGCGTCCAGCGAAAAGCAGTTTTTTTTATATTTCCCGACTTTTTCGAGCTTTTGCCGGCAAAATGTCATATCCAAAAATCCGAAAAATTTCCTCGAGGAGGAAAAATGAATGAAAAAAAAGAAAAAAACGGAAATAGGAGGTAGATCATCCTTCACACTCGCTCCACTCACCCCACAGAGAAAAAAATTCCCCGAATTACCTTCTATTGTGGGTGTAGGCGAGATGGCCTCCCCGGAAGTAAGTCCCCCCGGATTCTGCGAATGCTCGTCCCCCGGATTTTGCATTCCCCGGCTCAAATCCAAATCCCACAACTGTAATTCATCATTTCTACCCGCCCCCTCGGGCGTCGAGGGATGAAAGTGCGGTGGTGGTGATAAAACACCACTGCTAGTCACTTCGGGACTTGACTCCTGGAGTCCAACAATTCTCCCACCCCATCGTCTCTTGACACCGGCCATTGGCACCCTCGGCACTGTTTGCAGCATCATCCCACCCACTTCCCCCTTCCTCCCACTGATCTCAACACTTGTCGACTCCACTTTAACTCCTTTATATTCCAAAATGATAAATCAACGAAAATAAATAAAATTCGTCGAATGTCACTATCACGTGATCATCACAACTTCAATTTCCAAACTGTGGCTGAAAGTAACCTATCCTTATTATGTTTCTCCCGAGGACAATGACTAATTAGTCCTTTTAATTAACTCGTCTCACCATCTTCCAATCGTTTCTCCTAGTATTAATTTTTTTAATATTAATTTGTTCATTGGTATTGAATTTTTTCTAGCCGCTTTAATGATCTCTTAATGTCACAATTGCCAACTGTAGATCCACTTCATTATCACTTTTTCAATGGTTGTTAACGATTCTTATAAAAACAAAACTCAATTGCATTGATCGCTGACGATTTATTGACTGGCGCGACCAACTAACCAGTCCCGAAGTTCACTTCATTCTCACTTTGTCAATTTTTCATTGTTCACAATCGTCAATCAAATAAAAATCAATTTGCTCAATCGATGATTAATTTTTCGACTGCTGCAATAATTAACAAGTCCCTCCATTGGCCTCACGATGTCACAATTTTGGAATTAAAATCCACCTGATGCCCCCCTCCTTCCACTCCTCGATTTTTTATAGCTCACGATTTTAATAAATTAAAAAAAAAAAAAATCCCCGAGCACGGATTACTTTCAACTCTCTCACTCCACCACCGACTGACACTAATGGCGCCCGCGTCGAGTGTCGGTCATTGAGGAAACGAGGTCACGATCGCGCAAAAGGGAATGCCTCCACGATATTAATGTCGAGAGTGTTCAACATTCGCCGTCTCCTCGTCACTCCACATCCTCTCTCCCAAAATTCATTGTCAATCAATTAATAATTAACAAATCCCCAATAATCCTGGGACATCAGCACGTGGGCCAGGAGTAGGCCTCCACATTTAACCAATATCGTCTAAATAAATAAATAAATAAATAAAAAATCTCTGAAGAGTGGAGTTTTCATCTGGAGCTCACGGATGAGGGCTCGGTCGTGACCCATTTCGGAATTTATCGCGGCACTTGATGATCCCGAGGACACCGATCACTATTTTTGGATTCAGGAGGGGGGATACGGGGGGAGGGGGTGGGGCAGGGTGGATGGAGTAACGGATTCACGAGGTTGGGGCTGCGACGATGGGGGCTCTATAATTATTTTTTTTAATCCGGAGACGAGTGCTCGCTACGACGCTCCGTCACTGACTGAAACCCGCAGCCACTGGATAGTGGTGGGAACGGCTGTGGAGAGGGAGGGGGCCAACGTGCGGGAGGGAGGGGGATGCGCTGTCTGTGGAGATGTGTTGAGCTGTGACTTTCACTGACGCGCGCGCAACCGAGGGTGAGGATTTTTGGATTAAGGGATAACCGAAGAACTGGCAAAAATTGTTTTTTTTTCCCTTTAAACAACTTTTTGTCGACTCTATCCAATGAAAATTCCCGGAATTTTAAGCAAGTAGTGAAGGGGGGGGGGGGGCAGTGAGGGTTAGTGAGGGCCAGTGAGGGGACATTTCGAGTTCTTATCTGGCAATTTTTCCCAAATTTTATAGCGGAAATTTTTGCCTTATTTTCTACCCTATAATTGGCCATTTATATTTGGCCTCTCGACCATCAGGCCGGTATATTGTTGAGAAGAGGCGTAGTTGATAAAGCCCTAGGGGTGGAAATTTATGAGATAAATGACAGAAGGGTCTTTTTCCCCTCGGCGAATAAAAATTCCCCCTATGCTATTCTATAACACCAATAAATGAAACCAATACATTGAACTTGTACACTCCTAATTATAAACAATTCTTCAACCTCAATCAAAGATCAGAAAAATAAACCTTTAAATTTCAACCGTCAACTCAATAGATTACCCCAAATATTACCCGGCCTATATAAAAAAATAAACAAATTACCTAATTCTTAAGAAATTGCCCGCCTAACTCTTACCCCTCAAACTCCAATGAAAAAAAAAATGAGAACCCACACCAATAGTTTCCCTATTTAAAAAATAGGTTAACGGCTAGCAGGAGGAGGGGCTGAGCCCCCCCCCCCCCACCCGGGTCTCGTCTCCTACCCCCTCCCATGACGTCATCCACCTGTTACATGTTCCCATGCCCACAGAGCTTCCAACCTTTGCCTCATTTGTGCATATGGACAAATGCTGGAGATGTGTCAGTGATGGTGAGAGCGGTAGAGGTTTGTCAGAGGGGCGGGGGGCAGAGGGGCAAGGGGGCTGAGTAAACATCCCGAGGAGGGGGGAGGTAGAGGGGGCAGGCGTCCCCAGTGCCACTCGGTGTGGAGAAAAGGGCGACAGAGACAGAAGAGGAGAGACCGATCAGACGGGGACGCGATGCAGCGGGGAGTGGAGGGGGGGGGGGGGCGAGAGGGGCAACGCCAAGGTTCATACAGCCACACACAGCGAGGGGTTGCGCGGGTTTCCTCTCCTCAATCCCGTGCAGAGAAGCTCTCGGGCGCGCGTACACGGGTCATGGCCAGGGAAAACCAGGCCACCACTCCAGCGGGCACCAACACTCGACACACCGTGTCAGGGATTCCAGGTCGGGGTTTTAAATGGGTCATTCTAAATTTATGGGGAGAGGGGGGCCGGAGGGCGAGGGGGGGGGGGGGGCGACAGAGGCATTCCGGGAATTTTGTGGTAGTTTTTTTAGTGGCTTGCGGCGATCCTTGTCCATTTGTTCCTTAGGTTCCTTCTGTTTTTTTGTTTTTTTTGTTGATTGGGAAATCATTGAAATGTCGGTTGAATTTTTTATTACTCCCGTTTTGGATTGCTTTTAATTGGTTTAAATGAGGTTTTCAAGTTTAAAAAATTGTAGATGATCAAATTTAGATAAACTAGTTAAATGAGATTATAAAGGTTTTTTTAGGGCTTTTTCCATCTAAGTTGGCTTTGTTTTTTTTATTGCAGGGCCAGAGGTCTATTTCCGTTTGAGATTTTTTGGGCTTGATATTATTTTTTCAAAGGGAAGTTGACTTGGCGGTGTGACGAGGAGAGAGCGACACAGATTACATGGGGATTTTGTCATCTTGTATTTTTGTCGAGTCACTCCTAGGGAGAGGGGAGCGAGGCCCTAGGCGTTAGGGAAATTCGAGAACGTTTTTATCTCTAGGTTCTGTGGAATTTTTTGGGGGAATTTTTTTTTTTTTATTGTGGAGAAGATTCCGCTGCTTATCGAAACACATTGCGACATGGATAATTACAGTGGAATTTTCCAATTTTATTTGGATTTTTCTATTTTTCAACATTTTTTATTACATGAGAAGTATTGACCAATGTGTCATCAACATGGCACTCCTTTTCCGTCCATTTGCCTTCTTCGCCTTTATTTTATGTTTGAGGTGGGGCGGGGCGGGTGGGGGGGGGGGGGGGGGGGGGGGGGGGGGGGGGGGGGGGGGGGGGGGGGGGGGGTCCGTTAAAGAAAAAGAAAATAATGAAAAACTTTCCTCTCTACCATCAGCTGGAGAAAGAGAAATTTTGACTGCTATGGATTTTCCTTTGCTTCTCAGCACAAGGGGTAAGTCACTTTTCTGTTGCCTTCGTGTCCCTTTGACGTCATAAAAGGCAGGTATTTTCAATGGAGCGGTGGCTGGGGGAAAAAAAAAACTCCATTTAGAGGGCAACGCGATCCCTTTCACTGCACCTTTCAGGGGATCTCTCTGACGCCTCAACCTTTCCTCAAATAACATTCACATTTTTCATCTTTTCTCTCGCTCGCTCTCCCTCTCCCTCTCATCAGTCGCGGGAATGAAAATCATTTGCGTCGCAATTGAGGGAATATTGCGTGGAGTTCCCTATTTAGTGGGTGTTAGCGGTATCTGGTGGACAATTGTTATTTTTATGGTGTGATTTCAATGAACAAAGAAAATTGAGGGAAGGCAAAGTCAGCTATTGTAAACGGGCGACCTTGACACTTACAGTGGAACACTTAATAGATGTTTGAATTGAGAAGTGATTTTATTGTTTTGTCGGTGTTTTGGGAAAGAGCCAGAATTTCCAAAAAATGCAATTTTTTTTGCGAAGATTGGTTGATGATTTTTTTGATAAATCCAGAGGAATAATTGCAGACAAGTGTCAACGTTTTATTTTATCAATCTGGAAGTAAAGATCTAGCCGAAAATATGAGATAATATTTTTTTTGTCACTGCTGCTACATTCAGCTCGTGCCGAAAAGTGCCTTTTCGATCACTTGTGATCGAAAAGAACTTTTCAATCACTTGTGATT
>JAPYZN010000433.1:0-31140 GCA_030522865.1 Psyttalia lounsburyi | reverse complement strand
TCAAGCCCTTCCCAATTGACGACCTCCAAAATTACTCACCAGTCCCCACCCCAGGCGTCAATTACCCAGCCTAACGAGGAAGAATTAAACATTATTTCGAAATAAGCTGACGACTGAATGCCGATGACTGACGTGTCCATACTAAATGACTCACCCGAGTTTAATGATTCAGCCGAGCGCGAGTCTTCGCAAGGAAAAATCCCCGGGCGATTCTCTCCTTCTGCAATGACTGGAGAAATGACAATTGGAATTATTCTCAGAAAATGTCATTGAGACTAACGGATCACTCCGGAGTGGATTTCTTTGTGCTCGAGGATTCTCACTGGGTCCTCTTTGTCTGCTACACCTCGGCAAACGGAAGTCAACGGTTTCACCTGGAGACCTAGGGCTGCGTCGAGTTATGATCGAGCGACGTTGATAGCGTAACCCAGTTTTTTTTATGTTCATTGCTCTCGGCGGGAGCGGGAGGAGTTTGTAATGGCCCTCGTGTTTACCGAAATGAGGCGTTTGCTGGTGGCATTGAGGAGAGATCGCAATGCATAGTTGATGGAGTAATTCATCTCGGCTTTCCGGAGGATTAAAATAGACGCTCCGAGTGAGGTCGAGGGTCATGAATTATTCGAGCTCCAGAGGGAGGCCTGGGAGCGCGAAAAAAATCGAGGACCGCAGATGGGCATTGGATAGAGAATAATTATTCAGACAAATCATTGCAAATGTGTGTGGTTACGTCTGATACTTTGAGGGCTGAGGCGCGCATAGCGCGCCCGGGACGCTAGTAAATAATAATTTTATAACTAGTGGACTGTAATTGAATTGGAGTGCAATTGAAGTGGCTGAGAATAATTTTCTTGAAATTGTGGGGAAATGGGGTTGCCTTGGGGAAGGCCTCGCGGGAAATAAAAATATGGAAATTATGTGGAGCGATCTATGAAAGACTTCGGATCTCGGATCCTCCGGCAAATGACCTTTATTGCGCTAATTATCGCCGCTCGACGTTCTACAGCACTAGCCGTTACTCATTGCGATTATCTCGTTCGCACGCCCGGCGTCGCGACTCGAGAGTCTTGATATACAAAAGGCGATGTACATGTGGTACTCAACGTTACAGATGCGCCTTTTATACTGGCGATCCACAGAGGAAGTTTAGACCGTAAGTGCATCCTCTGGATGACTTAGGTAGGCTAATCCCCGAGTCCTCGTCTCGTTTAAACGTTCAACAATTCTATTGAGCCGAGCGCGGAAAGTTGAGGTCGAAAAATTAATTCTAAAGTCTCCCAGAATTCGACTGATTCAAAAAAAAAATTCTAAAGAATTTTTTTGTAACAAAATTTCTTTGTTAGAAATTTTTTTGTAACAAAATTTCGTAAAATTGGAAAATTACGAATGGCTGAGTCGGCAGGGAATTTGTTGATTAATTAATTATTTGTCAGGAATTGAATTTTTTGGAGAAGATGATCGGAATTATTTGTATTAAAAAAAATAGAATTGATTAAAAATTATGGGGGAATTGAATGGAAAGAAAGTCTGGCGAAAAATCAGGTGAAGAAGTTTTAGTTTCCGGCCGGTTTATGGTTTATTTAGGAGAAAAATCTATTGACTTTTCCCCCCCTGACAGCCTGAAATTTACTCTTCCGGATGATAGAAGGCCCGCTGCACGTTTGCGCCAGATTCCCCGGTAATTCTATCGTTCGCAGGCACTTCTCAAACCGCAACCGTATACCGTGATCTTACTCTACCGTAAGTCCGTGTAGTAAAAGGTTCATGAATGTTACTGAGCCACACTTTAAAGTGCATAAAAAATTGAGGTATTTCCATCTCGGCTGGGATCTACGGGGCATTGGAGGCTCCTCGGCCGTTGTACCTCGAGGATTATCCTGTTAGAATCTGTCGTATCGTCGAGCAGGTCGAGTTTCAGGGGACGATAATCTTTCCGGGGGATAAATAAAACCTAACGATTAATTAAAACTCTTCATTTCCCTTAATGAACTTCACTTCTGATGGGCGAGTATTTCCAACTTAAAAAAAATTATTGAGCGTAATAATTCAATTATTAATTAAACAATTTACTGATGACGATAGTCTGATCCTTCTCTAGACCTCGAAATCCGCGATTTGTACTCGTTAAAAAATTAATTGTTCGAGTGCGAAGAGAAAGTTATTCCCCGTCGGGTGAGAAAAAATTCAAAAAATTCCCAGAAATTACACATTTATCGCGCTATAGGGAAAAATCATCATGCATTACTCACGAAACATATGGAATTATGTAGAAGCGAGAGCCGACTGTCTATCGCCGCCGGAAATGCCAGAAAATTGTGAATGGATGTGTACTTATTCCATTCGTCATGCATAACGGACATATTGTTATTGTTACATTGATGTTGTAAAGGGCGTTTACGTAGACAGGTGTGTAGGTATATCTCCATAAGTACCAGCCCGCTACGTCGATAGTAGAACAATAGTAGAGCACAATCGAAGACTCTCCAAGTTTTTCAAATGATTAAATAATATTTTCATCCCTGGAGAAGTAATTACGCAATTAATTTTATTCTACAGGTTCAACAACTAAATTAACTTTACAAGAGTAAATAATTTGAATTAACTGAAGTAATGAATTGATTTAATTTAATTTTTTCAGTGGGTGACTGAAAGAATTTTTTTTATAGAAAAAAATCGACTGAATTTATTGAGAATGAAAGAAAATTGAGAGCTATTGACAAATGAGGTTTTTGTTATTTTTTATGGTAAAGTAATTGTCGTAAGTTTCCTCGAGCAATTAGTCCTCCACCGCAACGAGATCTAATTACCTTCAATTTCCTCATTTTAACCGGCCGTTTCGCTTTCGACGTTTTCACCTTAAGGTTCTTCAATTAAAATCCCGGAGGTAATAATTTCTTGTGGAATTGTGCTACGGCGGGGGACCGATTGATGACGCGATTGGCCATTGACCCCTGTCTTGGGATAATAAATCACAGGTTCGTTTCACCCAGGAGGAGAGACTGGAGATAGTTGTCGGGTATTTGCTCTGTTTCGTGAACGCAAGGATAACACGTAACGCTCATTGTCGACAATAGGAGTCCTCCGGCTTTTGCTAGTTCCGGCGTACCGAGTGGAGCGATCAGTGGCCCGAAACTCTCGGCGCTCACAACGGAAACCGAGTGAAAGAGAAAAAAATATCAGGGATTGCGTTCGAATTGCTTCGGGAAATAGTCAACTTCTGGACCACAAAAATTGTCCTCGTCTCCTTGGGTCAGTCCAGGCGAATTGCAAAAATTTAATTCCCCAAGGGCTCTACTATCGATAATGAGACAATGGATGAATTGAAATAATTAAATAATTTAAATAGATAAAAAGAAAATTTTTGTAACAATCGGTTCTACTGATTTCGATTGATTTTATTAACTTTTTTTAAAATTGTTAAAAAATTTCTCTCGTCCAGGGGAATTGAGTGATTTTTTTTCCTTTCTATTCTGACTAAATATAAATTGCGCGAAAAGTCTCGCCCGGTGGGTATGCAAGGACTGCTTGAAGACACAGCTCAACATTCCATGTAATTCTCCGTGGAAAATTAGACAACGGTACAGGTGTATTTCCTGGCTCGAAGGTTTAGCTGAGAGCGGCTGAATTTAATGCATTTGCGGCGAATAATTTATGATAATTCGACTGGTAGCTATTGCTTTTTTGCGGAGAGCAGGGGAAAATAGATCTCTCTCAGTTATCAATGGGAATAAATTATTATGTCCCAAAGGTCGTAAAATCGCGAGTCTAAACTCCCTTACGAGAAATCATTTATTCTATTTTTTACTCATGTAATTATTGTGGGAGAAAATATTGTCGAACTGACGGCGGTAATTTCTGATCGTTTTACTCAGTCGGAGAAATAGATATCGCGAGAATTATATATTTTTTATTACGTTGGCCTAATTTATGGGTATTCATAATTATTCTATGCACTAAATGCCTAGTCGACTATTCAAATTAACGCACTTTTGTCTGGATAATCACCTCCCCTCCCTGGTAATGATTCTAGTAAATGATTCATGTCCGGAGAATGTTATTTATGGATTTTAGTTCATTGTTTTCGCGGTAATGACACGTTCATTGAGCCACGAAGTTCCTTTGACTCATTAAAAATAAAATAGAAAATTTTTATTTTCGTTCTTGGCTAAAGTAGAAAATTCTGGAGTGTTTCCATATCAATAATAATTAATAACAGTTGAATTCCCCAATTTTTTCTATTTATTTCTACCCATTTTTTTTATTTACACGCGGAATAGGAATTTTTTGTTATTTTCTTTCTCCCACTTTTTCATTTGCCCACCTGCGCACCTGAGCGTCCCGAGACAGGAAATTACCCCGAGGGCAGGAAACAAGAAGCCCCTCGTGTGTCTCATCCTCCGAAAAAAACATTAACAAATTTCTTACGCTCAAAAAAATCGGAGAGTCGATTTCCAAATTTTTAAAAATATTTCGACTGACAATAACTCCACTTCTGGTTAAGACTGTTCATTAATTAATTTAATTTACCACTCAATTGTTGTTGTTTTCATTTTTAGATTACCAGAACGTCTTAACAAACAATTTTTCAACAGAAGTCATTCATCCTCGGCCCCGATAACTTTGTAAACAAACAATTTTCACTCTCGATGAAAACGCCTCGTGTGGGAACGTCCAACATACATTACGTGAATCTCCGGTACCGTTTGATTGATCAGATAATGATGTCATGCCAACTCGATTCAAGTCTGCTACGCTCTGATTGTCTCTTCGACTGTGCGAGGATTATAATTCTGACAATAACGGCATTTCACGCTGACTAATCGCCTAATGAAATCTAGCAATACCTCATGTTATCAATGAGAGAAATAAATATCTGGAGATTAATATATTTTCTGTATTAAATTGGCCCATTTGTTATATAAAATTTGTATAAAATACCCATGTATACGCTTCATTTTCTTTCTTATAAATTTTATACATCAATAATAATAATGTTATATAATTTTATAACCCAAATTGAACATCGATTATTGTCTCACGTTAATGAGCCTGCCGTCCTAAAAACGGACACGTCCCACGTGCAGACGACTCATGGGTCCATTATCTCGGTAAACTAATCAATTTTATTTTTACGCTCGTTACGATCGTCCCGGGGGGGCAGATTGTCGGGATGAGTAAGCAATTTTTTATAATAGTTTACAAAGAAAAAGAATCTGAAAAATATTGTCTGAGGGATTTGTCGATTAATTGATGATTGGTATTAAAATTGTGTATTTATTTATTTTTATGGAAGAATTTTTAGGTGGAAAGGTAAACGAATAATTGGGAATTTCTGGATGAAATTAATTTGATAGGAATTAGTGGGGGAAGTGAGAGAGAATGGAATTTTATTTTTCTTACGGCAGAAATTAATTTTTTACTTAGGCGGTCCGGAATTCTCGGGCAATTAAGCCATTGCGGTGTGTATCAAGTTAAATCCCCTCGACGGAAGATTCAACTTGTCTCTAATTCGCTAATTATCGAGGAGAAAGAGGCAAGTGAGAGTCGGGATGAATGAGTGATTCATCTCCATCCGCCTCCGTGATATAACCAGGGGTTGGAGGTCAATTTGTAGTTCTTGACCGGTGTTAACCTCTGGCCCCGGCTTAATCCCTCTCATGCTTCGGTTTAAATGAATTATCCCCACTTATGTTCCGTTATTTGTTTTTTTTCTAATGGTCCTCTCCCCTCTCCCTAATTAACGGAACAACATTCGGCGAGATTTCCTCAATTTTCCCCCCTCAATTGCATTTATTTTTTTTCTCCTTCTTAATTTTTTGGACTGACACGAATTGTATGAACTCCAGTTGCCAATTTTTTTTGTTAATAACAAAATAAAACATTAGAATTTTTGAAAATTCGCTAGTGATTTTTTTTATCAATTTATCCCAAGGAAAACGCGGATTTTATCGATTTTTCTCGTAAGGAAATGTTTAAAAAATTAATCGAATTGATAATTGAACTTTTAAAGGAGTAAGGGAATTTTTTAAAAATAAATTACTTCTAAATGAATTATAAATTTCTCGCCAGCAATTAAATTTTGTGAAATTGCGAGCGATTGGAAAATTCCGCGAATAACCGATCGATCTAATCCCCGATTTCTGGGCGAGTACCGGAAGTTATAAATTTTGATGAGGACTCTTACTCATCCTCAGTCGTGGTTCGGGAGTGTACAAGGTAAGACGTTTAATTCGCTCGAGTGAACGGCCCCATTGATCGCTTCATTCTCATAATTTAATAAACTAATTGTTATTTAACGAGAGAGTAATGAGCGGCTACCGAACTAATTACCGCCTCCCATTTCATAAAATTTTGAACCGATATCAGTCACCAGTCGGTTTTCCCAGATATTAATTATATTTTTCTGCAGTAAAATTCGCAATTTCTGATTTACAGTTTAACTTTCGTATTTTTAAATAAAAAAAACAACTTATCCGACGGTAAAATGCCCCATTTTCCATTTCGCCGAATATTTATTGCTCCCAAAGACGCGAAATTTGAGAAGAAATAATTAAAACTATTTAAAAATTTAATTATTTAATTTTATCCTTCAAAAAATGCCGAAATTATTCATTCCCAAATAAATTAAGAAACTATCCATTACAATTAATTGATTTTTCTAGATAATTAAATTTTAAATCGCTAGAAGAATAATTTTTTAAACTTCCCGATAAGGGAGTTATTTAATTTTTAATTTAGTGTTAATCGAGTGAATTTTGTCACTACATATTTGGCAAATTTTCGGGTTATACACTGGAATAATGAATTACCCAATTTTACTCCTGAATGATCCATTCAACAATCTCCATTCTAAAATTTCATCAATTCCGGGAATTCTGTGTATCGCTTGAGTGAGCGTAAACACTCAGAGTAGTTAGTCCCACTGAGGGCGCCTATTGACGCGGTATTTCAATGGGAAGAATTTATATTGGGCTATTTACAGCCATCGAATTAATTTCATGAGTGACTACCGACCGCTTCAATTGCTTTCTTCCTTTATTTCCAAAAATACCAAAAACTACTTTGAATTTTCGATTTACCACCTGAAATTGCCACGACAATCTCCAGAATCCAAGGTCACTTACTATTAAACTAATTAACTAGTCGTGATTATAATAGTAATAATAATAATAATTATTATTATAAGTTAATTACGTCTTTTGATAGACGATCTCCAATTTTTCGTGGTAAAATGACTGATTACCTGAATTTCCAGGGAGAATCAGGTGCGCCGATCGTCCTGACGAGTTCCGAGGCGCCGTCCAGCCAGCCCGAGCCGAGATCCATTCGTTTGATGGATGGCCCGAGTCCCCTGGAAGGCCGAGTGCAACTTCTCCATCAGGGCTCATGGCGATCTGTCTGCACGAACTCCCGTAACTGGACTCGAGCAGATTACGAGACGGCGTGCAGAGAGTTGGGTTTCCAGGGTGGCCAGTGGTCGGGTTGGCTGGACCGCCTGTGGCCGGCGACGCCGCGTCTGCTGTACGAGGAGCCAGGATGTCAAGGGACCGAGTCGTCGCTGCAGGAGTGCGCCCAGTGGTCGTCAAGACAGCTGGGGGCCGGTGTCTGCGATTACCATCCGGACGTCAGCATCGCCTGCTCTCCACGTCACGACGGGGCTGGACACGCCAAGAGCCACTGGCGAGGAGTGAGGTTCGAGGGGGCCGTCTTCGAGAGGCCCTTGATCCAGGAGAACACATTCTACGTGAGGAGATCGAAGTCCATTCTTCGACACGTCAGCATTAAGTGAGTATTTGATTAAAAACAAGACAACTGGTTCAATTCTCCTCAGCAACTCAATTGCTGTGGTTTTGTTCAACAAAGATAGCCCATTTGTTCAATTTAAAAAATCCTAGAACATTTTAAATAATCATTTGCTCTCCAGGTACGCCGGAACCGGCCGAGACCTCAAGGCAACCCCGGCTCTTCATGTGGAAGGTGTTCCCCCTCAGATGGAGTGGCTGTCAATCCTCCACTCCTCGTACACCGGGTTAAACGTGACGACACCCGACGCCCCAGTAGTCCTCACCAACTGCACAATCCGCAACAACCAGGGCTACGGCGTCTACATGAACAGCTCCACCGGCTTAGCCCACATCGACAACTGCGTCGTCCTGGACAACTCAGCAGACGGAATAAAATACGTCCACAATGACGAGCGTCCCAGCGACAGACTGGACAGAGCAGACGTGTTCGATCTCTGTACATTCCCAACCACGACTAGCCAAACATTTCCCATAACAATTTCAATGGAACAAACAAAATACTCGCAAAACACAAAACACTGCCCCCAACATGTCTTCACGCGTCCCGGACACGTGCTGACGCTTCAATTTCTCCAGATGAGAACCGACCGAAATGACAGCGCAACGATCGAGGTCTACGATGGCATCTCAATGTCTGATAAGCTCCTCGCCCACGTCAGCATTAGGAATAACACACTTCCCCAGAGTGTCACGTCGACCCGGCAGAATCTCTACATAAAATTCAACGCTCAACCGCGAACGCAGATGGTCGCCTTCATAAGACTCTCCTCAGGCTATCGAAAGCTGTATGATCTCAATGTAACGAGCAGCTCGATAACCGACAATGACGGCCGGGGAATAGCAGCTGAGAATATTCGCTCATCCCTTCACATCCACGACACGTCAGTCACCAATAACAATCACATCGCTGGGGTTCACGTGTTGCGCGGCGCAGCAGACGTCAACATCACGTCCAGCAGGATATCCTACAACAAAGGGGCAGGTGTCAATATCACGATGACCGGGGGCTACCGCAACATTTCGAGATCAACAATCTCGTCGAATCAAGGATACGGACTGGCTGTCTGGCTGAACGACAGCATCTCCACGGAGTACATACACTTCAATCAATCAACAGTTGTCGAATACTCGGAGATCTTTCGTAACAAAGACATTGGAGTTCTCATTGGCAACTCCACTGGCATATCATACGTCAACATCACGGGCAATTGCTTCAACAGCAGCGCTGAGACAGCTGTTCAAGTAGAGTCCAACTGGAGGTACAATCAGGGAGTCCTCAAGCTGCAGATAGGTCACAATTTGTTTGTGGAGAATAAAAAAGTGGGGATTAAGATGGCGCCGGCGTTGAATGTCGAGGGAAGGATTGAGTACAATCACTTCAAGGAGCAGAGTTTCGGGGGAATTCTCATCAGGAATCCTCTACACGAAGAGTTCAATGTACTACCAGCTGATTTGCTGGTTCAGTACAACGAGTTCTATAATAATCGTGGAATATTTGTCGTCAGCATTGGATTGTCGCCCTACAGCGATGTTCAGAGGCTCGTGTTCACCCGCAATTTCTTGAGAGACAACTTGATCAAGGCTCCCTTTGATAACAGCGACATGCAGGGGTCCAGGCTGATCCCCAGGTCGAGGGTTGCCGCTGTTGTTGTGGTATCGTCCAGCAATGTTCACGTCTTCAGGAACATCCTTCACAATCTTCACTCGAGGTACGAGATTGGATCGCATCTGGAGGACCAGAGCAAAGTCCTCAACTGCACTTACAACTGGCTGGGGCACACCGAAGAGGAGAAGATACTGGATAGACTGTTTCATCGTAAAGATCGTTACAATCTCGCTAAGATTGAGTACCTTCCTTACCTGTTGCACAACAGTAATCCAGCGGCTAATACAATTGTTGAGCGTCCGCAGTTCATTCCAAGATTCTTGGAGGAAGACACCAAGAGAGTTGGGGGTGAGGTTGAGGGTTTGGAGGTACTTCCAGCTGGGGAGTACACCGTCGAGAGGGACATCAATGTCCGTCCTGGGGGCAAATTGATTCTTCAGCCTGGAGTTACCCTTAAATTTCCACCGGCTGTCGGTATGATGGTCGCTGGCAAATTAGACGCCAAGGGAAGGGGGCCCAATAGCATTCTTATGACACTGAAGGAGGAGATTGTCATTGACAGTGATAACGAGACCATCAATATGGGGGATATGACGAATCCCGAGGAGGCAGTGACTGTTGTCAATCTTGTTGACGATAGTGAGAGAGTCCCGGTCAGGCTTCTCGGTGGTAGGACAAGTCGCGAGGGGAGACTTCAGGTTAGAATTGGCGAGAAGTGGGGAACTGTATGCAATTATGCATGGAATATTCTCGATGCAGCCCTTGTCTGCCATCAGCTCGGACTGACACTAGACCCCGACGACTGGAATCTAGAGAGATCACAGATACCCAGTGCAGGAACTAATGAGGATATTATTCTCAGCAATGTCCAGTGCGACGAGGAGGACATTGATATTGCTGAGTGCAAGGCTGAGAGCGTCAATGAGTTTGAGAATTCTTGCACTCATGATAATGATGTTGGGGTCAGGTGCTCGGAGGCAGCTTGGGCTGGTCTTCGACTTGGACCCCTGGCAGAGAGAAGTGATCTACAGTTCATTACCATCGAGAGGGCTGGCTTATTGGACTACAAAACGAATTCATTTAAGCCGGCTCTGCAAATTGACTTTGCCCGTCACTCACTCGAGGGCATTAAAGTAATCAATAATCTTCAGGATGGCCTTGGGATTATCTACTCAGATATATACTCCGCAGACGCTGTGAATACAGTGAAGAACAGTGACTTCTCGGGCAATCGTGGCAGTGGAATAAGTTTCAAGCAATTGGGCCTTCGTATATCAAACTCCAGAATCGAGAACAACGGATTCGCTGGAATCAGGCATAATCCTGCTCTCTCTGCAGTACAGCAAAGAGAATTTGCAGGATGGTTCATGCAGCCCATGACCCAGACAATTGACAAGCCCTACGAGCCCATAATGATCCCCGATAACTCCCAGAATATAGATCTCATCACTGGTGACATTAAGTACATTGTTACCTCAAAACGTCAAGAGGAGGAGAGTCTTAGGCGCCTGATCCAGATCAGGTGCACCCCTGGGTACGTAATAGGCCTTCAGCTGCTGAATCCAATCGAGAACAGGAGTACAGAGCAGATACTGATCTACGACGCATTGAGAATCAATCCCTGGAGTACAGTTTACAATTTGAAAAGAGACTTGGCAGTCTTTCCAGTGTCCTCCAGCTCCTTCAACGTGATCCTGGAGTATCACAGTGGCACCAACGCCCTGGGAGGTGCAGTCCTAGCAGTGACCACCCTCCCAGCACCCGCTCAAAACATAAGAAATAGAATTGTCACTGGACCCACACCAACTCTCACCATCTCCAGATCAAAGATCAAGGGCAACAGAAGGGGAATCTCCGCTTCCTACTATAATCGCTATCTCGATGAATTTGGTAATCACTTCTTGAGGAAGTCCAACGAGTCTATTCGTCTCATCAACTGCGAAATATCTCACAATCAGGAGGAGGCCATTTATATTCTCTCCCCTCACTGGAATATCTACACCTCCAATATCTCAGAGATTGCTATTCACGTGAATAATACGTTAATCACGGACAATGGTCGGGGCATTTTGCAATATAGCCGGGACATGAGACAGTCGAACAATTTGTTCCACTGGATCATGCAGGACAGCTCAATCGAGAGGAATCAAGGGGGCGGATTTGAGGTGGCGCTGCCCTACGTCTGGCAGTACAACGAGAATTTCACTCACTCGTTGTATTTTGGTAATAATACCTGGAGGGATAATGAGAATTTTGGATTCATTGTTGATGGACATTACGCCAGTCTCAATGTCTCCTTCAACAGATACGTCGGGAATCGGTGTAAAGATGGACTGATATCAATCCGGGGAATGGAGAAACGATTGAAAATCGATAATAATGTCATTGAGAGGAACAGCGGAGCGTTCATGGTGGAGTTCAAAGCTGACAGCCAGTCGGAGATCCTGGGGGAGATTTCAGCTCGTTTCTACCTGAATGAGATACGAGAGAATTCTAATAGGATTGTGACCAGAGGCATTCACCAGCTGTTCAATAAGCCCACTTATGTCGTTGGCTTCCAGGGAATTCAAAAGGTACAAGTTAATCGTAATTTATTTGGAGATAACAGTATGAATTATGAACTCGTTGCGGGAATTAGAACGGCTAAGATTAATAATGAAGTGGATGTCACGGAGAACTGGTGGGGCACGTCTGATGAGGGCTTGATCAAGAAGAGGATATTTGATTTTGATGATTGGAATAATCATGCAGTGGCCAATTTCCGGCCTTATCTGATCGGCGACTCCTTCGAGTCATCCATATCAGCTGCTTGGGAGCTCAGGCCCACTGTTGATCTTGACAATCTTGGAGGGAGGATCACTGAGAATCTTTCCTTGTACTATCGTCCAAGTTCTTACATCATCAGGTCGGATATTACAATCATGCCCGATGTGACTGTTAATATTTATCCAGATGTTGTGATGGAGTTTGCTCCCAATGTCGGCATTTTGGTGTTGGGTACGTTGAAGGCTATTGGTGCACCTGGACATGAGATTGTCATGAAGCCGATGGCGCGAGATGAGAGTACACTGCCAAAACCCGTTGCCAAGAGGGCTGTGGACAATGGGCAAGTGGGGACAATTCGTCTGTGCAAGGAAGGAAAATGCTCCTCGTCTAACAACGAGGGCTTCATCGAATTCTTTAATCGTACAACCCTCCAGTGGATTCCCCTCTGCGATCGTCGGTTCACCGAGCGAAATGCCCAGGTCGCCTGTCGTCAGCTGGGCTACGATCCCCTCAATGTCTACGTTGCTCATAGCCGTCGATACGAGCTCCATCCAGGCTCGCTGGCACGAATCTGGTCGTGGCCGGAGCCCATTCAGTGCTCGGGACACGAGGAGCGCCTCGAGGACTGTCAGATACGATTGAACGGCCAACTATACGGCCACAAGTACGACTGCCCCTGGGACGGTAACTACGTCTTTGTAAATTGTGGAAAACGTAACCTGGAGGTGTCCAGGGACTACTGGGGCGGCATCAGAGTAGCGAACAGTGAATTTGAGCATCATCTCTATGAGCACAGAATCCACGACGTCCTCACGCATGAGACCTTCCGCAGGGTCGAGTCTGTGCTGAAGTTCGTCAATATAAGTGGCGCTGGAATTCTTCATAATGAGAAGTCCCCGGCGATTCAATCGGTCATGAAGAGCCCAGCTGTGTCACACGTGGAGATCCTCAAGTCTGCCTATCACGGCATCAACCTGATCTCACCCACAAACACTGTCGAATTACTCTTCAATATTATCAATAATGCCCTGGGTAATGGAGTTAATGTACTGTCATTAACTGGCGAAGGCCGGGAGGCCGAGGAGAGCTCTTTCACGCCCCTCAAAGACCTCGATGTCCCCTATCATTTGTTCAGCTTGGTCGACATCTGTGACACCACCAAGGAGATCACCATCGAGGAGCGAGTCCTCATTTATTACAAATACGATAATAATCCTGTCAATTGTATCAAGATCTTCAGGAGCACGTACCGGGCTAAACCCTTTGGCTTCCGACTACTTCAGTTTAATCTGTTTAATTCCACTGAAAATCCGGGGAGACATGATGGAATCACTCTTTACGATGGAGATATCTATAATGTCAGTGCTAGGACTATTGGAGAGCTTGAGTTCAACAGCAAGGATGAGAAAAAATTGTTCAGGACAGAGGGACCCAGTCTCAGTGTCAGATTGTTTGCCAATGGGGCCAGTGGTGTTCATGGATTCATCGCTGAAGTTGTGACACTTCCTATTTCAGCTATTGGATTTAATCGCGATGTTCAGCACAATATATCCTACTCCATTGTTTCTCATTGTCAAGGGGGAGCTGTTAAGTATGCCAGCGCTGGTGAGGTCAATGCTATTATGACACTTGAGAGGAATCAATTTGTTGATAATTGCCAGAAACTGTATGGTAATTTTTCAACTTGCAAATCAGCTGTTGTTTTGGATGTGCAGAACACACAGTCGTTGTTCTTCAGGAATAATCTTGTCAGGAGAAATCAGGGGGGTCTCGCCATTCATGCCGACTCCCGGGGATCGGCGACATCGTTGAAGGGGTGGATTCATAATAATTTGTTCTCGGAGAATTTTAATAAACCGGCACTCTTCGTCGAGGGAAGGCAGAGCAGTCCTTACCAGGAGATCACCATTTTTAGGAATTATTTTGTGAAGAATCAGGCGCCTTATGATAGTAATATTATTTTGAGACAGGTGGTCAGCAATATGACACTTAATTATTTGCACGCCAATCTGGGGCTTCATCTGCTGGAGATCTGCGGATTCGAGAGGGTGAGGCTGCCCATTTATCAGAGCACTTCGCATAATGGATTTTATAAGTGAGTTTTCTGACTTATTGTTGCACTTTTTATTCAGTTAGTCCGTTAATCAGGCGGTTATTTATTCGTCCCAATTTATTCCGCTGGGAAAATGGAAACACTATTGTCCGATTACGTTGTAATGAGTTTCTTGTGAAATTATTCTTCAGCAATTATGCAGTTGATCGAGAGGGAAGGAGTACAATAGTTGCTGGTACTCCTGGCCAACAGTACGTGGATAATGTGTTCTTCAATCCTGACAACGACTACGAAATTCTCACAATCAATCGTTCACTGTACGTATGCCAAATCCATTGATCAATTGATTATGTAATTAGATTACTCTGTATTCATTTGGTTTTTCTTATTTCATACTATGAAAATCGCATGTGCATGATTTTATAAACCAGAGTTGTCGGCACGGATTGGTACCTTGAGTAAGTAGCCCTGGAATATCTGTAATTTTCTCATTATTCTGGCTACGTAGTTCGCTTAGTTCTCATTCTGCGTTAACTGCGGTCTTTGTAGTGGAATTTTAGTCGCTAATTGTTCGCCCAGTAATAATCGAGAGTATAGCAAAATGAATTTCTCTGTAAATACGCTCAAGCTCTTGTCCTGAAGCAATCTAATCAATAAACAATTAGTTTAGCTTGATCCGAATAAATTCTGCCGAGAAAAATCTGTCCAGCTTTTCAATAGGAATGAATCCATTTTGCTGGTCACTCCATTTACCTCTTAATTAGATAAATCTCTGACTTTGGAATTTGTGATGCAGCCAACTGGAGGTCTGGCGATCTCATGTGGACGCCAAGCACAACTGGTGGGGCTACAACGAGACAATAGCAGTTGCGGGAAGGATTCGTGATAGAAGTGATTCACCGGAGCTTCTCCAGGTGGATTACACACCCTTTCACATGAACAATCAGTCGGTCCTCAGCGGAAAGTGTCCACCAGCCTGGGAATTGGTAGGCGACACCTGTTACATTTACATCGGTGCACCAATGGACTTCTACAGTGCTCGAGATTTTTGTCGCATGGCCAATGCATCAATGCCCTTCATCATGGGTGACTACCTTCAGCTCTGGAAATTTCTCCGAAAACAGCAGGAGCGCTTCGAGTATTCAGAGCGTGTCTGGGTGCAGCAGTTGGAGCGTGTCGATCAATGCACTACATTTACCTACCAGACCATTGAAATCGATCATTGCAGTCAGCCGAGCCCCTTCATTTGCGAGATAGATCCCAAAGTTGATATCGATCCATTGTCGTGGAGACGTGATATCGTGGCTGTGGGTGTTCTTGGCGCAATTGGTGCGGCTCTCGCTCTTTTGGCTGCTGCAATTGGATTTTGGATTTCAAAGTCCAAGAGACGAAAAATTGAGAGACTTGAGCGACGCAACTCCATCAGGCAATCACTTCACTCGTTGAGATCCGTTGGCTCCACTTCGGGTTTCACTGAGCTCGCTTACAGGCGGAAGCCAGTTCCGGTGAGTTTGATTTTTGTTTTATTATTGTTCCTACGCGCTCGGAAAAAGTCAGCGAATGTTCTCTTAAAACAACAGAAGTTGAAGAAGAGTATTTCGGAGATTGTGGAGTAGATTAAAAGGACTTCACGTGGGCAATTTGTTATTTGTGCTAAATTATTTGTGTCGGTGGAGTATTCTCCAGGATTTAATCAGGCATTCATTTTTCCAAGCAGCAAAAACCGGAGAAAAGGGTGGTACTGGTGTCACCTCCAAAGGTTAGAGCAATTGCGAGCAATTGTCGTGAATGTGCTTTCATTGCTGTTGTTTATGATGAGTTGATTGTTATTTTGTTCATCCAAGACACGTACATTTCATTTTTATCAACGTCAGCAATTGAAGATCATTATTTCGAGTCGTTTTTTGATATTCGTCACGTTCTCATCCCTCGGGTCGGCAAAATTAACAATTTAATTGAATTTCCACAGTCAAAATCAACGGACACCTTGACCTCCCGCTCCCTCGACTACAAGAAGATGATGAACGGCGGTAGCATTGATTCAATGGACAAATCCCAGCTGAACTCCTCGATGGAGGACAACCAGTCCTACGACGTCTACGAGGCCCACAATCCCCGCTACTCCCCCAGCACCAGTGACTTCAAGGGGGCCCAGAAATACTCAGTACCTCATACTGAGACCCCCATCTTCGATCTGGCCTATCGTAACGAGGGCTTTCGCAATCACTCGACCTTCACCTCTCGCAATAACAGCAATTGGCCATCAGTGGCCAACAGCGAAGTGGCACCCGACGACTCACCGACGGATCCAATCGACGAGTCTACATATAACGCATCAACTCTTCCTCTTAATACTTCTCTGGCGATGACCGATTCAATTACTGAATTGAAACGAGATATCGACGCCTCACCCTATTCCCCGGTGGAGTACGCGTACGATCGGCCACCAGCCACTCCAGGGTCTGAACCTGTTCCCGAGTACTTCAGTCCACCACTGCCACCTCAACCTTATTATTATGCGGAGCGACCCAGGAGTGGAGCTCTACTGGAGACCAATCTTGATACGGGCGAGGAGAAGCCACTTCGGTCCAAGAGCGAAGCACTTCTAGAGACTAATTTCGATGTTTTCCTTCCTAATGAACCGACCGAGCTCACGCAACTGTCCGCTGACTCACGCAGCAAGAGCCAACCGCTCGAGACGGCTATGTAGGTCTAGGGGTTCTCTGATTGAAAGTACAAATCGAGTTTTGTTGAAATTGTGGGACGTGTTTGGATTTTTCTTTTTTTCTTTTCGTTTCGGAGATTATATTCGGAGGCATTGCCAATTGTCCTCTCGTTATTTGTCATGTGTATATATGCATAATAGGATTAAGACGCGTTTTAATTCTACGCGTGAGGAAATTTGATGGAAAATCTGGCGCATTCGCGAGAGAATTTTTTTTTAGTGAATTGAATTTTCTAGCGAATTTCGGGGATTTTCTAGGAATTTTTTTCACGCGTGTAAGGTCACATATCATTATCATATTGATGCTCTATTAATTGAACCGTTTGGGTGGACCGTTGACGATTTTTGCGCACGCTTCGGACAACTGTATAATTAATACTTCCCCGTTTCTTTTTTTTTTTTTTGTTTATCTGAGATTACGAATTTTCGAGGAGGCGAGCACTGCCGGCTTTCACACACGACGAAATATTATTAGTGGAAGTTTTGTGATATAGGAAACTCGTGGGAGCGTAGCGAGTATAAATGATCTAGTTGGTTAAAGAGAATTTATAAATTGTATAAAATGTTTACTTAGTAACTGATGTATTTTGCATGAGTTTTGCATGGTATGAGATGTTCCTCGCTGGACGGACACTTCCAATTATTATAATTATCGGTTAGACTGGCATTCTTAGGCTAAAGTAAGACATAATCCGTCCAAAAGTCGTTGTAAGATAGTCGACAATGAATTTTTTGTTTTAGATTTTAGGGTAATCAGTCGTCGTTTCGCTCTGCTAGGGAAGAATGGTTATTTGTATTACCTCAGTCTTGTAGTTTTGTTTTTCGATCTCCAGAGTTTGCGTTTCTAGTTATTGCGAGAACCCCGTTCTAGTAATTATTAAGTTTATGTATAAGTAATTAATTTGTGGGTGATGAATTGTTAGTTATACATGCCTAATATTATTTTCCTTCGCTGTTCAGGGGAGATTCCTCTGAGGGGAGTTATTTTTTGCATCACGAGTGACGAAGGAGATTTTGATATATTTTTTTCCTTTCGTGGAGAAATTCAAACGACTGTGGAACTATATAATAACCATTAACTTCGTACTTATTATAGCAACAATTTATAGATTATTACGATAAGCATTTTTATTACGAATAAAACTTCTTTATACTGTATTTTGAAGTTTGGGGCATTATTACCTACAGATTTTGGGATTTGTTTTTTTTTAAAGGATTTTTAAGTATTCGATGGAGCTCTTCGTTCGCTCGATTTTCTCCCCTTTTTATTTAAATTCGCGGAGAATTTCCAGCCTGGCAAAGGAGGGATGAGAGCAGGAGCCTTAAAAAAATATTTTCAACCCTTTCGGGAGCCTCCAACTCCCCAGACCATTAGGAAATGTTCTCAGGGATCGAGCGGTGATAAATTTAAGTCGCCAACTTCAATAGTTTTCGAGAAATCTTAAAAAACCGAAGTCCCTCCCCAATTAATTAATTAAAATTTCACTTTCCGGCATTTACGGACCCCAAACAAATTTAATCCTAGCTTTAGTCTATCCTTTTCGATCCTGAAATAGAGGCATCTGCGCTAAATATATTTTAATACTAAACTGCAATGAAAAAGCCTCAAGATCCTCAACCTCGTTCCAATGATTTATTCGTTGACTGTCTACGTATGTACAAGAGAATAAATATATAAATTAATAACCAATTGCTCGGTTACCGTACTATTATAACCGTTCGTTCGCGGAATTCCTCAGCGTTTAATACAACACCTGATTCCTATGGCAAAAGCGAACATTTTCATTGCTAACCTTCAGTAATATTATCTGTGATGCTCCCACTGATCCCAGTACTCTTTTGTTTGCATTTCAGCGAGCCTTGAGACTGTTCTATCGAATGCAAAGAGTTCCTCTTCACCCGTAAAGAGATTTGACTTGTGATTGTCCTGAATGAAAAATCCCAGTTGATACTTTATTCTACCAAGATAGATATCAGTATTCACTTACCGAACCACCAGATATGGCTAAATCGTCCATTAGCATTCGTTTTTCATCTGAATATTCGACGTCTCCTTCAGGCACAAATAATTTATTGTGGGGGGCAACTGCAGTAACAACGAGTCTCACCTAAAAATAATTACAGTTGATTATTTACTCATCATCTTCATCATCATCTAGAGAAATTCAAAAATCATCTTACTCTATTGTCGTACAGTGTATCAATGAGTGTAATGAACCTCCTGGCTTGGGATTTGAGCTTCAAATTTAAGTGGGGAACGTCTCTGATGATGATCGTGTGGAATGCCTGGGAGAGCTCCAGGTAATCACTCGCTCCGAGGGGCTGTTGAAATTAAACAGATCATCAGAAAAATAATCACTTCGTAATGACAAATGTAATCTTTGGAAGAATAAAAATACCCTGTCACACAATTCCTCAAACGTTGAATCAATCACTTGTCCACAGGTTTTCTTGAACGAAACGTTTCTGCCTTTGATGGAAAGTACTTTAGGCCTCACAATATCGTTTTCCATGGAGCATAAGTACTTGAAAACTTTGTCAACAGCATCATCAGCATCTTCACCTTTGATGAAGTAAGTTCTCTCCTTGCCAGAGCCTGCTCTTATCATTCTGTAGTCGATGCCAGAGTCCAAAGACTCAACCATTGAGTGGTCTTTAAGTACTTGGATGAATGGTAAAAAAGTTCCTCTCTGCAGGCCATTTTTGTATAAATCGTCTGGAGATCGGTTACTCGTGGCTACCACTGTCATTCCATTGTCGAAGAGACAGGTGAATAATCGTTTGAGAATCATAGCGTCGGCCACGTCAGTTACCTAAAAATGACAAAAAAGAAAATAAATATATTGACGAGTCAGTGAATTATGCACTCGGTTGTCATACATCAATCGACAATCACCTGAAATTCATCAAAGCACAGGAGCCATGCCCTCTGCGTGATCATATCAGCTACTGGAGGTATAGGATCAAATGGCTGGAGTTTGGTGCTACTGTAATCCCTCTTTATCGTTTTCTTGACTTCGTGAATTTTACTGTGCACATCCAGCATGAAGGAATGAAAATGTACTCTTTGTTTATTCTCAACCTGTAATTGTCAGACAAATTCATTACCACTGTTACCTAGAGATCGAGCCAGCTAAAAATAAAGAGAATCTCTAACTATTATCAAGAGTAAAATGTAACAGAAGTAACTGTCATTGGGAGGAATCTACAAATTTTAACAATTGATAGTTGTTTTCACAAAAACAAATTCGTTTTACCTGACAACAATCATAGAAAAGATCCATCAACATTGTTTTACCTCCCCCAACAGCCCCATAGAGATACAATCCTCTGGGAGGTTTTTTCTTCCTCTTTCCCTTGCCAATCCACTTGCTGAGGAGACCCGGTTTCTCCGGCACATATTGATGCACGTCATCAAAGACAGTCTGAAGCTTCTGAACAACTTTCATTTGATAATCGTCCTCCACGAGTTCTCCTCTGGTTATACGACCTCTCAGTGCGTCGATGGGACCTCTCTGCCTCGAGGGGTCATCGACAAAATCACGTGCAATAACAATTTGACAGGTTCGAGACAACCATTGATGAATAGTATTGGAGATTGAGGGTTTCATTAAGTAGAAGGCCATGATCTGCAAACAATCCAAAAAGTCAAAGCCATATTTTAATCACTGTACACCGTTTGTTTAATTTATTGTTCAGAAATAATCAGACATTCGTCTCAGACAGGTTAACCTCATACTCTCGACTCTTTCAATATGGACTTGGTAATTCTTCAGGTGACCAAATAGTGAGGAAAATTGGCCAATTGTGGATAAAAAATGGATCAATATTATTACCTTAGTGACAAGTCCACCCACAGATTAAGATCCAAAGATAAATTATAATCTCTGATAGCCAAGGTGATTTATTTTCGACCACTAGCCTCTCGACTCGGTGAGGGGACAGAGACGTTTATGTAATCATCTCCCAGCAATTGTCGACAATTTTGTTTAATAATCCAGGTGTAAGAGTGATGAAACAATAATTATTTACTGTAACAATCGTCATGTGACTATGTTTTTCCTCACAACCTTTCAATTTTGTCTGCAGTGCGCGCCAAGTTTGGAGATACATACGACCACCGCGCACGGTGTGTTGTATTATCTTCCGTTTGTGATGTCAGTTGGATTTTTTTCATCCGAGGAATAGCAATGGCGGATGCCCCAGGGTGTGTGGTTAACCAAGAAAAATTGCTGAGTGACGTGAAAAATCGATAAGGCCTGTTTTGTTTTGATGGGAGAAAATGTACAAAGGACTGAGACACAAATGCAATTGCAAGACTTTTGGGAGAGGCTGATAAGAGTGAAATGATGGACGATCGAGCATTCTTATGTTTGGAGAAGGATTTTCTCTGATTGTTGAGGATAGTTATAAATATCGAGGACAATGGCAGCAGCTCAGGGAACACCAGAGTCGGATGCTGGTAGTTTTGAGTGCTTTCAGAATTACACAGCTCCTGAGGTTTTTATCCAAGGACTGGCTGGCATTGTTGATCAGCAGGATGTAGAGTCGATGATAAGAGCACAAAAGCAAATGTGAGTGATGGAGACCATATGATTCCTGAGGATTCTAATTATCAATACACTGCAATTAAATAAGGGAGAAGAACTCATTTAATTTCATTGTTCCAGGCTGCAGAGGTTCGAGAAGACCAACGAAATGCTGACAAACTGCAATCAGCTGTCAATAAACAGGTTGAAATCAGCTGGCATTGAATTCAAGAAGCACACGGCTCTTTTGGTAGAGATGAAGAAGGACTTGGATTATATTTTCAAGAAGATCCGAGTGGTTAGAAACAAACTGAATCAACAGTATCCACAGGCAGTCAACGGTAAAAATTGGCTAGACTCATTTCAGTCTTCCTCATAATTATTCCCAACTCAATTCTTTTTCGCTGTGCTCACGAATATCTTTTTTCTTGTTCTGCAGAAGCTGTGCGAAGTAGTCTAGCAGAGGAAGTACTTGTAGAGGACATTGACCAGGGACAGAAACCTCTTGAGCCCGAGATTGTCCCATTACCAACAGTACCAATCACCGATAACGACAGAGACGCCGATTCTGATGGTAATCAACCAGACATAAAATAAATCATTAACTCAATGTCGTCTCTCTGGATATTGATTGTACATTAAGACTCGAATAATTATCCGCTAACTTCTTAATACTTAAATACAAATTTATCAGTTGAATTGTTAACTCATGATATTGTCGATATCCTCTGCTTGCTGATAGTTTGAAAGGATCTGCAGGAACACATCCAATCAGAGAATAATTAAAAAATGCTTTTACATTGCTAATTGCTGATTATCCCATTGAAATTGAATATTTAGATAAATAAATGCTTTACGTTAATTCCACGATATTAAAGGAGAGATAAATTTTTTCAGAGTCTATCGTAATTTTCTAGTGATTCAATTGTTCAAATGTGTAAATGTATTTTTACATAAATTTAATAAATCCATAAGTCTCAATCAAGAGTAATGGATGGGCTGTATATTATCTGTGGTGCTAATTATTAAGTGAATACTCGTAGTTGAATTCTAACAAATTATTTCTGTATGTTCAACAAAAAAAATTAATTAACTGAACGAATGTTGACAATCGCATTAGGCTCAATGTTTCAACAGCACTAAATGTGTACATGTCAAAGTCAAAGCGCACGATAACCTTTCCAAATTGCTCAAATGAAATCATTACGAAAGCTCTATTTATCTTAACAAAAAAAACATTAATCAGTAATCAGAGAAAAATCATTAGTTACTTTGACTTTGACATAAGTCTACAAAGGTTGTATCACGATTGTGAACTCGTAGATGGAAGGGAAAAGTGAAAAGGAGAAAAACAAAATACAGATTTTCATTTTGTTTTCATACACTCAGGGGGCCTATTATTTATTTCCCCCCCACTGAATGCTACTGCCCTCAAATAATCATTACTATTGTTATGAAGCATGGATCTCGTGTACGATAAAATAATTAGTTTATAATTGTTGATGTACAGTTCCACTCGAGGAGTTTCAATTCGCTAAGCTGCGTAAGCGACGAATTAAGAGTAACAGGAGCTCGTCCACGGATAGCAACAACGAGAATAGTAATCTGGAGGAATCCTCATCAGACACTGGTTAATTTATGCTAATAACTCGGATTCAAGCTCTAATGAGCGAGATTAAAAAGAAAACAGTTAAAAGCCAAAGATCCTCAAAATAATGAAGAAAGTTAACGAAAAATAAACTAACGACGATGTAAGTCTGAATTACGAGCCTATTTTACCACGAGATCTAAGACAATAAACGAAATTGTTTATGTAATGAAATGGAAAAAAAAAAAAGTAGAAGAAAATTCCGGCTTCGTTGAATGTCAATATGTTTAATAAAAGTCCTCCTTCTACTCAATTAATCTGTTATTTATAGTCTCTTGACTCGCTGGGAATCCACTGGCGAGGGAATTTTAATAACTGCGGCGAAAAAAATTATTTTAATGAATTTTTGCCACGGCTAGGAGGGAGGGGAGAAAAAAGAAAAGCCGAGAGAGCCTAGAAAAACTCGAGTTTTACGTGGACCAGACGGCGGAATTGCGAATAGCGTTACATCTGCGCCACGTGTGTCCATGCGCCTGAAAATGCCAGTGAAGCGCAGTCGAGATCGCGCACCCACACACACACACACACACACACATCGCCTCTCCTCTCCTCTTTAGCCCGCTTTTGGATGCTTATACTTATTGAAAGACGGTAAGACAGCCTTCGCGATGCCAGAAACCAGCTGTGCCTCAGCTGTTTTCTATCCATCCACTTCTCTCTGTATCCTCTCTTACCTTATTTCTAATCTCCCTTTTTCTTCCTCTCGTATTTTTATTCCAACCCCAGCAAATCTGCAAGTTAAACTGTACCCAAGATCGCAAAATTCGCCCCGAGCAAATTGCGCACAGATCTCATGCAAATTAATCGCCACAACTCGTCAGTTTTACTTGTCCTCCAATTGTGGGCAGTATTGATTATAAATTTTTAGGCGAATTTCAGGGGACAAGGGTCGGCTTTTCTTTTCAATGACAACACACGGAAGCAGCTGGCTTGTGTTCGCCTTATCTCCCTCACCTGTTCTCATGCACTCGATACTTTCGCTTTTTTGTTGGTAATAATCGCTCTGTACACATGCCGAGATGACGGCTCTTGTTGACACTCGGCGGACACAAGTGCAGGAGAGACTTTTTATACTTCCGTGTACCCTGAGACGACTATTCATGGGAGTATAGCACGTGTCGTCCACATGTGTTATCTTAATGAGAGAGAGAGAGAGAGAGAGAGATCTTGGATTTTTAGAAATGTCTTTCCCCAAGTTTGAAGAATTTTTAGAGGAGAGACTGTTCAGTTAATTAATCCTCTCCAGGCAAAGTCGTCAAGAGTCTGGGGCTGGACTTTTGGATTTTTTATGAAGGAGACGCGCAAATGAGAAGCCACGGGCAAGAGTTAATTTTAAAAAATTAAAACCGCGAGTGCAAGGATATATATTTCACCATCGAGTCATCAAATTCTGCCGTAAACGGGGAATTCCTTCATCTCGGGGCATCACGGTGCTATTGGCATCTCTCTGGTGCTGACATGCCTCCAAGGCTCTCTGTGAGCTTTATATACCGTGAATCCCGATCACGAGGATTCAATCAGCGTCACTTGCAAAGGTCGTTGCAATGTTAAGCTGGTGTGAAAAATCCACAAGTCGCGAGTAGATCTTCAGAAAATTTCACGAGATGAACGAGAAAAAAGAGGCTCTTCCAGCGATTGATTCCGGATTTTAAGGGGCTCCAGACGCTGACTTGTATTCCTTAAAATGCCCTAAATATTCCTATCGCTTCCTGAGACCATTTGACTTGCCCTGAGGGCCTAGAAATTGTCCAACGGCTGCAACACTCGGAAAATTTATTAAATATTGCGTGCAATAGTCTGAAAAATTATGAGGTCTCTGCCTGTAGCACTCGGGAAATTGATGAGGGCGTCTAACACTCACAGTCTGGGTATTTTACGACTAAATCTGACGAGAAGCCTGCGTGTCACACGCAGACACGGCCTTAATGAGATGATTCCCTTGGTAAAATTCCGAAAAAGTTGGAAATTTTTTTTTTAATATTTCCGCTGATAGTTCCCAGGAAATTAAATTTATTTTGCCAATTAATTTCATTATATTTGAGGTGAGATGGTTGTAGGGGGCTAGGGAGAACAAGACAATCTGGAATTGTCGACAAAAAATCTCGTCGGATGACTCCAATAGTTCTGGTTATAACCCGTAAATTACAAGCGACCGCACGTCCGACACCGCAAAATATAATCGATCCCTCCATCGTGCAATTGACGTCCGATATAATTCTGACCGCTCTACATATACGCCCTCGAGGTATTTCCACGTGGAGAGAAAGAGTTGGAGTAAAAATTGTATTTCCACGAGTCATTTATTTATTTATTTTTATCTCTTTCTTTCGGTTAAATCACGCAGTGATTTTAATTAATATTTCAATGCTTGTTTTCCAGGCTATCACAAGGCAGTTTATTATTTTAGTGCATTAAACGTGATCATGCGGGTTTCCAATGTAAATCGAGAAATTATTTGCACAGGTGGAGGGACAGGTGATTGTTATTCAGGTATTTGAGTATTTTAATTTAGTTTTGGTGTCATCATCTCGGAAAATCGACGATAGAGGAGATGCTCTGAAAGGTTTTTCCGGGGGAAAAATAATTAATTTGACTTTGTACTGAATCGGGGAATTAATAATTCTCCTCGTGATTAATTATTTTCCCTCCGAAATGGCTAATTAAATTGTCGCTATTAGCGTGAGACCTCGCGATCACTAACTGGGCCATTGACTCAACTATTTTCCACAGCAGTTGAACGATCGACTAGTCCCCTCGATATTAAATGATTTTAACAAAATAAAATTCCGGATAATTCCAAGAGTAGGTACCTTTGTCGTTGGACAGAATGGAAAGGACAGATGCGCGTGAACGTGCCTATTATACACGTATTATTAGCACTTTGTCATGAACCTGTCAACCGCATGTACCTACACCTCTTGAATCACGCGGATGTGTGAATTCGATTTCGCTATTTCATTTTTTATTTTTTTTCGATTTTATCCTTTAATCGCTTTTTTTTCCCCCTCACTCTTCTTTTGCTATTAGTCCTGCTGGTGATGTGCGTGCATATACTTATTGAACTCTGGTGAGACAGCAATTAGGATAGTTGGCGAATTTAATTTGTAGTTGCGGTGAAGGTGACAAGGTGACGGGACGGCGGAGCTGAAAGGAGAGGGGGCGCGAGAACGAAGCTATTTCTCAGCTTCATCGGCAGAGCCTTTCTTCACGGAAATATATCGACGCGTCAGAAGCATACAGAGCCGTTTACAATGTCCCTGTACATATACCCGGATTTGACTGTGTACTTTATATATATAGAGTGATTTTCTTATGTATTACGGCAAAACGGAAATGATTGAAATAATTGATTTTTACCGGGGGCAACCGATGGCCTCCAATCGACGTCTAATGGTCATTTGGGCGAGATTGATCAAGTGGAATTTAATCATTTTTTTATTTACTGCAAATTGGCAGCAATTTTAGTTTATCTCTGCGGTCGCTTTTGGTTTCATTGATAACCCCCCGGTGGTTCAATAATGATTGCAATCTTTGGGGATTTAATTCCACAAAAGCCCAAGGTAGTACATTTACTTTTTTATTGTTTTCATATCGCCGACATTCGCTTTTTCTGCGGGTGTTGCCCGATGATTTTAACAATTGATTCGAACTTTGATTAACTGATGATACGTTGGAGATCTTATCCGACCAGTTTTATCCACTGGAATTTTTTTTTGAAAGTACGTAACTCACTGGAAAAATTCTGCACGCGACTATTTATCGCGAAGTTATCAGACGCGGATTAACTCAGTAAAGAGCGGTTTTAGGGGATAATGTCACAAGACCATTTTTGTAGCTTATCAATTTTGCAATAAAAAATTTCTTATGATCATTTCTCCTCAGATTATTCCTTACTGAGATAATACGGGTTTTCAGGAAATATGGAAATATGCACTCATCTCGTTTTAGCACTTCGCCACAGAATTCGGGAGAAAACAAATATTCAATAAAAATTATAGAAAAATTCGAGGGATCTCCGGCCTTTCGGCGAAAAAATAGGGAATATGTCATAGAATTTACGCGAGGATTACCATTATTTATTGAATAATTCCCTCGCTTCAGGCTTTCGGTAAAATGATATTCGTCTATTCGATGATTGGCGTAACACTTTCGTCTCCCTTCGCTTCCTAATTAATTATTAATCAACCGCCCCAGCCATTTTATTAATTTGTGTTGTATATCTATATATATATATATATCGTGCAGGTACGCAGGGGGTACCTGAAACAAAAAGAAATAGGTACCAGCTGGGGGAGGGGGCGTGAGAAGCTCCCCCTGGCGCGACGTGCGCCGTCGAGGCAGACACACACCGTCTTCCCTCGAATTCAGTTTATTCAGTCGGCCGCCGGCTGTCGTTCCCACAGCACGTATTATTTACACCCAGTGCAATTGCCAAAATTAGATCGACATAAAAATTTCCAAACACAATTCATCGATCAAACATTGATAATTTCGCCGTTCACTTGAAACAATTCGCTTCTCGAAAACTCCACAGACTCTACAGGATCAGATGAATAATGGGTTTACACAAATTGCGAAATAGTGAATAATGTGCGAATGAATTTTGACAGGTGTACAGAGACTCGTGCGCGTTAATTATTAGTTCTCAACGACATCTGAAGAATTCATCGAATTGGATAAAAGTAAGTCGTCCCAATTTTCCCCTGTTATCTCGTGCAATTCATTTAAATCGAAATATCGCGGATTCAGTAGTTCCGGGAGTGTCCGAGGTCCTCAAAAATCACTGGAAATTTTTTGACAATTTTAATTCCCAATTTTTAAAATTTTAATATCACCAAAATTCGCTCGTTAATTGGTTCCTCGATTTCCGATTTATTCTGGAGTTATTGAAGAGTGTCAGGGCCTAAATGAGGGGGTATAAGCAAAAGGTAGGAGGGTGTGCACGTGACAGGGCCGAACATTGAGCCGTCATGGGGTGAGTGCGTCGTGGTCCCGCAAGTAAATTCATCCCAAAATAATACACCCGGAGAAACCTGTCACATCCGGAGAATTCCGGGCCTCTCAGCGGGACAATACGCGAATCGATCGCAATAGTTTTGCATTCCATAATTCGAATTTAATGCATTAACACGTCGAATCTTGTGGAGGATAGCTAACTGGGGGAGGGGGGGTGGATTGTACGGCGGAGTACCAGGAAAATTAGGTGGGAGAAGGGTAGATTGAGGAAACCGTCGAGGGCGACGGGGGGATTGCCCCGAGGGTGTATGCTCAAAGTTTTCTTGAGTAGGAAGAGCCTCGGGGGGGAAGGAGGGACGAGTAAAGACGCGAGGGGTTTGAAATTGTGGGAGAGGTTTGAAAAGGAATTGAGGGGCTACCAGTGCAACCAGGAAAACCGTCAGCTGCATACATTCGCACGATATTCCCTCCAATAATCGCCGGCCTCAAACTCGTCAATCTCCATTTCTTCGGAATGTACACAGGCTACCGACGTTTGCCTGCCTCCAATACTGGTTATATTATTTTTTTATCGATCGCCTGTCGATTGTCAATAGTTCGTAATTAGAAGAAAGCCGGGAAAGTCCGAATGGGCGGGAGTAATTGCAAAAAATCTTTTGAATCTCCTCGTTCCTGTCGCATTATTTAATGAGATAATTCGGACACGAAAGAAAACCGGGGAAATCAAAGGATGCGGATTACGTCCACAAATATCTGGGTATATATGGGGATATATTTATGTGTATATATATATAATATCGATTAACTGTTGGCAACAGAAGAGAAGCGGCAGAAGGGCCTCTGGCATTGGCTTCCCTGTATTATTAATCTTTCCCTCTCACGCGGGACTCTAAAATACCCCCTGGCTGTTCAAGGGGTGCGCGTATATATGATTTGAACTTGCCATATATGTGTCCGTCGAGTCAGTCAGGTGTGGCGGGCAGTTTCCCCAAGCTCAAAGAGCAAGACTTCTGCCGGAGACTCGACCTCTTTCCCTCAAACTCTCCCGCCGCCTCCATCTCTGTCTCCTACTTAGTTGTTTGATTCTTCTCCAGTTTTTTTTTTTGGCAAAAATCCCCAGTGAAATTTGGCTTCTGGCGGAAAATGAGGCGGCCCGCGATGGGGAGCTCAAAAATGTAATAATAAATCAATCGCAAGTACTCAAGAATTTTTTTTTTAACTAGGGATGAAATTATTTCGTACATCTTCGCAAATTTTCATGAAATTATTTTGTACATCTTCGCAACTTTTCAGGAAATTATTTCGTACATCTTCGCAAGGGACAAAAAACTTCACTTGTCACAGACTTACCCCTATTGCGATTAATTTTTTTTAACGTCGAAGAACTTTGTTTTATTGAAGTTCCACCGGTGACGGCGAAAGAAGCGGAAAATTCCCTGAGTGCAACGCTTTTGTGACGTTTTGGGGGGGATTTTTTTGAAATATAATCCAATTAGTTCTGAAAACCTTCGGCTGGGAGCCGTGGATATGACATTGACGCGAGACACGTAGAAATTAAACGTACATACACTGTCAGTGGCAGAGAGACCTGGGTTAACTCGATTGACATTCCACTGATTTTCATGATTAAAAGCTCGTTTAAATTCCGATGATTATGAGCATTTGATTAATTGAATAATATTTTTAATCGGGCCGGGCGTTCCGCTGATTTTTAGAAATTCCAAATTGCCGAAGTTCGATGATTTGCCGGTAAAATAATGTGCGAAATGTATTTAAATGGGGGCCCCTGTCAATTCCATAAATTGTTGGCAGATTGACGTGAAACTTAATTACAAAACCGTCGATCTCTCGATCATTAAAAATCCCCTCTGAATTACGAGTGACTTTCGGATTTTCAAAGTGTCATCAATAGTTGAGCCATTTTCTGCTGGATAAACCCGTGTAATTAATTTTTCAATTAACCGTTGTCGCTGGCAAAGCGAGCGAATTTACATCGATTGACATTCCACTGATTTTCATGATTGAAAGCTCTTTCAAAATCCGACGACGACGGATCAAACGACATTACAAAAATCGCTCAGAGCCCCCTGAATATTCCCCAACTGAGAGAAAAAATTTTCTCTGCCGAAAATATATTCATTCTACTCAAAAAAATCGATGATATCGATATTTTCCACCTGATAATGTAGGCGTTTCGGAGGAAATCTATAGTTTGAGGTAAATTAATTTGTTCAGCTCGGGAAAAAATAAAGATCACCGAAAAGATTTTTTTTTTTCACCTAAAACTTTCACTGAAGGAAATTGTCTTCAGGGAAACAATTTTCTTGAGCTGAAAAGAAATTTTTCCACCTGAATATGTATTTTTTCAGCAGAGCAAATGTTTTCTCTCAGTGCCCAGTGAAAAATCGCGAAAATTTGCTTAGAATAAAAAAACCTGTCAATCGACTAATCACCCCAACAGATTGACAGGCAATTTAATTACAAAATCCCCCTCTCAATCATCAAAAATGTCCTTTTAAACAGCAAATGAAAATGCCATTATTCGCTGAGCTAACAAGATCAAAGTGTCCTCTGACACTTAATTCGTCCCGTCACTCCTCCGAGTGAATTGTCATCCATTCATTCGTTTGTATCGTTGCACCTGCAGACCCCCGCCCCGGACAAGATCGAATCCTCCCCCCGAAAGACGTTTTTAAACATAACCCACAGTGTAACTGATATATCTATACGAGTTACGTCCGAGGTATACAACGGCGAGGCTGTGCGTGACATTTTTGTAATGAAAACCGCGGCAAACGTTAGTCTCATGGGTACAAGTCGCGGTGTACGGTAGACATCTGGCCTGTCTCTCCACTGGCCGTTCTAATATTGGAAATTTCACTAGTGCCACTGCGCGCACACGCACACCAGAAGACCTTTTTCCCCCTGTTCGTGGGTTATGTGACATTGCGCCTGTATGCGATCTCCAGCGCCAAACGTACACCATGTGCGGGACATATGTATAAACATAAGCCTCTTCCAATCCTCTGGTCTGTTCTATGCCCCCCTCCCCCCC